>JBBPRS010000091.1:0-70683 GCA_038093155.1 Boletus huronensis | reverse complement strand
TGGGTCTAAGGTATGATTAGATAAGGGAAAAGATAATTGATAGCATCCCTTGTGTGGTTATAAGCGCTGGGCCTTACAGAGTTAACTGCCCTTTTCTAAGAAGAATAAGATAAAAGTGTCTGAAAGAGATAGATAAGAAAAGTGAAGCATAAGGATGATAAAAAAATAAAAATTGTCCTTGATTACGCTGTAATCCTAGTGCATGGCACTTGCTTATGTTAGCCTGTAACACATAACCTGTTGAGACCAGCATATACTGGTACAGGGGATACTGCTACTGTAATACTCACATACCTGGATGTGTAGCTGGTGGGCTGGAACGTAGCAGATCAAGTAAGAATATTGATTTGAACTTGGCTCTGCTGAGTTTGTACCTAAATACATGGGGCATGTGAACTATGTACTAGATATGGCTATCTACTGTTCAACACATATGAAGAATAAGGTTCTGGAAATGAAATCCAAAAGAGAAAACCTTATATCTTTAATATAGAGCTCAGTCTCTCCTCCAAGACCTCACTCCACAGTACTCAATAGTACTACCTTCAAGCACTCTGTTACCGACCAGTTTACTCTTGCTGTGTAAGTCTCCACACAGCATCTGAGCCTTTGTTACTTCCTATCATTACCTCTGCTACTTCAAGACTTTTGCAATCTCAAAACTAACTATTTCTGCCAAGTTTTGCCATTTTGCCATTTTGCCAGCAGAGTCACATTCAAAACAATTCTGCCCCCTACACTAGGTATGACCAATTTTCCCCTGCACATGACCAATCTGCTGGAGACACGAGTGCGCCGGTCACGTGAGCGCGCCACCGCCGCAGTTGCCTTATTCGGCCTGCACAGCTCGTAAATTTCTCGAGATAAGAAAGATACAAAGGCGTGAGAATAAGGTCCTTGCGGTTGCTGGTCGTCGACAGGAACTTACAGACCTCTGCGACAAATGTCTTTATGTACTGTTGATGTTGTAAAGTGCAGTGAATGTATGCGTAAATATATTCAAGTTGTTGCTCAATCTTTAATTACGAACCCAAAATCCCAAGGAGTCGGGGACCGGCGCGTGCGCCGCTACGATCTATTAGTCTTAAAAGGTTGCTCGGGATCGAGCCTTCTTCTACTTCAAGCACTTCATGAAACTTCTGTCTACTTTCCATCCGCCATCATCCGTTGTCGACTCTCTGAAATGCACGCTAGCAGACGAAAATGGATCCGAGTACCTTGTCGTGGCAAAACTAAACAGGGTGGACATCTACTCTCTGCAACCAGAAGGTCTCCAGCATGAACAAGGAATCGAGATATGGGGAAGGATACGAACAATAAAATCGGTTCCTATTGTGGTATTTCATATCGATTGTGGTATCCGCTCTGTCAATCATTGACGGCTTGCTTAATTAACAGCACACCACTGGAATGAGCTTGTTGGTCCTCACCGATCACCCAGATCCTGAGCTTGTGTTCTTGCTATTCACGGCCTCTAAATCCGGTGAGAGAACCCTCAGTGCAACCAAGCATCTCGTTCTATTCGAGAGTAGTGCACGACCAGCAGAATTCTGCCATGACGTTCTCGTGGATCCGTCAGGTGCCGTTGCCGTTGTAAGCATTTACACGGGAAGACTCAAGATCATCACTCTGACGGAGGAGGGTGGTTATGAAAGAGACTTTGACGCATCGTCAGCATGCTTTTCATTTTCCAAACATATAAAACCTGGCTCACAATATATATGACAGAGTTCTGGAGCTGAACCTTCTCAGTCTTGCCTTCATCTCTACGTCGGTTGAATCATACACGCTTACTATGCTACACTTTGATTTCCAGCAACGTCTCCAGCTTCTCGCCCGTGATATTCAAGTCGACGATCTTCAACTTTCTCCAACACCATCGCAACTACTTCCTCCTCTATCACTTCCCCGAAAGTGGTTCTCTATCGAAGAACAGACACCGCGCTTGATATTTGTTCCTTCTGTTGAAAGTAGCGACAATGAATGTGAAGGTGGAATATTGGTCATCGGTGGGCGGAAGATTCTACTGTACGATTTAGCTTCTAGCGATGTCCTGGAACAAAATATCCGCAAGAGCCGGCGCATGGAAAAGAAGAAGAAGAGCAGAGATACAGAAGAGGCTGCAAATGCAAAGCAAAAAGAAAAGGAGAGGGAATGGAGGAAGAAGAAACCACGTGCAGTGATTACATGGCCATGGTCTGAAGTCACTGCGTGAGTCCTACTTCGATGTGGCCAAAGTCGGAGAATCGAGAATCACATATTTTGAATGTGATAGCTTCTGCCCACTGACGCAAGAAAGTGATACGTTCTTGCTAGGCGACAAATACGGAAGACTTGCAATTTTATATGTCGACAGGACCAGTGGCACAGTTTTGACACTTGTTGCTTTGGGAGAAGTATGTGACATTTTTTTGGTTTCTCCGCTTGACTAATATATGAACTACTCAGGCATCCTCCCCAATGACCTTGACATACCTGGCTAATCAAGTGGTGTATCTCGGATCCCATTTTGGCGACTCGCAGCTTTTACAAATCAGTCTATCCCCCGTTTCTAGCTCAGATTGTCCGACGTTACCCATTCCTGCATCCGTTCGCGCCCTCAAGCCTAAAGATTTTGGCACGATGGCCAAGAACAGGGATGATGACGATGCAGAAGGGATCATCGTAAATGGCATTGGTAGCTACCTCATCGAACTAGAGAGTTTTAACAACCTCGCACCAATTGTCGATGGGATCCTTGTCGACACAGATAATAGTGGTCAGGTGTGTATCATTTTGGGATTTAGGGCATTGTTGATACTTTTCACAGCATGAAATTGTTACATGTTCTGGGGGACGGAACACAGGTTCACTGAAGGTTGTCAAGAGTGGCGCTGACTTTCGAGAGGCGGCAGTCGTGCACGGCATATCTAGTGTCGACCGCATTTGGTCGCTGCGCGAAAAATACAGGGATCAGTGAGTATACGTCAACACTGGAAGGCATCCATACTTAACCTTTGCGCAAGGACAACAACTCATATCGTAGTGTCGACTCTCCAAGAAACACACGTGCTTCGTTTCGAGGATGACCAAGGGGCTATGGTTTCCAGTGTCGGAGGTTCCGATAAAGGCTTCCTGTCATCCCGGACGTTGGCAGTTTCCAATATCCAACGTCGAATTCCGGGGGATGCGTCAACCCCATCAGCCTACGTCGATTCCTCTCTAGTTGTACAGGTCGTCCCTGAGGGACTACTCCTTCTGAACTACGATTCCAGCCTGCGAGAGTTCACTCGGATAGGTGATCTCTGGACACTGGATAAATTTGCCGATGGCAACGCCGCGAGCTGGGATAGAGAAATCGTGGCTGCCGACATCAATGCGAGTCAAGTCGTCATCGCCCTTAATCGCGGCAGATTGGTTTTACTTGTCGTAGAAGGCGATCGCTTCGTAAGGCGACGGACGCGAGAGTTTGTGGAGCCTCCACCGTTTGACTGCACCGCGGAGATCTCGGCTGTGACGTGCCTACCCCTCGATAGTACGAAGTCATACGCCATGAATATCGCCGTTGGATTTTGGATGTCGAAGACCGTTAAGATTCTGTCCCTCTCGGCGCTTGGCACCACTATGAAGGATGTTTGTGAAACCAGCGAGCTTCCGGCTGCTCCGCGCTCTTTGCTCTTGTACAACTTTACAGGCGAACCTGGAGGAAAGTCACCACAATCATTTCCCCATCTTCTTATCGGTCTCGTCGATGGTTCTCTTGCAACATTTCCATTCCAGAACGGGACATTAGGAGACCAGAAGCTCATTTCCGTCGGCAACCTTCCTGTGACGATGCATACTTGCCGCATCAAGGATCGCTCGACAGTGTTTGCTTGCGGGAGTCGAACATCGATATTATTCTGGGAAAGAGAACGTCTGCAGCATTCACCCCTGATGCTCAAGGTACGTATTATTGCTTCCTCATGGTGATATCTTGGCTCAATGAGTGCCTTGCACATACAGGACATAAGCGCAGCTGCTGAATTAAATGCTGTAGCGCATCCCGCGTCAGTGATACTGGCTAGCTCGGATGCCCTCGTCATTGGAGCAGTGGCGAACTTCGACAAACTTCATATCCGATCGGTACGCTGCAATTTCATGACGTTCGTGTTTATCCTGATCATCGGATAGATCCCTCTAGGTTATAACTCTCCGCGTCGCATCGTTCACAGCCCGAGTTGGGGGGTATTCGCTGTTGCTTGTACGCGACCAGAACCAGCTCAGATTGGGCAGGCAGAGGTGTTTAGCTCCACGGTACAAGCATTCAATCATACCACTTTTGAAAGTAAGTGGCAATTAAGATTGTGGAAAGAAGAAGTTGACTTCCCCACGCGCAGAACTCAGTGAATTCGAGGTTAGCCAAGGTGAAGAAGTAACATCTCTCCATACCTTCACGGCCACCCTGTCGGGTGCGCCAACGTCTTTTCTATGCGTGGGTGTTACATCGTACGATGACGGGGAACGGGAGCCTTCTCGAGGGAGGCTCGTGCTCTTACAAGCAAATGGTTTGCGGTCGTCGTTGGTCGTGATGGCATCGGTAAGCGTCAAAGGTTGCGTTTACGCAATCGCTTCGATGCGAAACATGATTCTTGCTGCTGTCAATAGCTCTGTGGGTAAAGTCGTGAGTTTCTGTACGCATAAGTTGACCACCAACCCCCACTAGGTCATTGTCTACAAAGTTGAAGGGACAGAGAAGCAGGTCTCGATGACGCAATCTACAGAGTTCAATCACAATTATCTCATCACCACCCTCGTATCTCGGGATAACCAACTGTTGGTCGGAGATGCACTCTCCTCGGTTTCCCTGCTGAAACTCCAGGGTTCCCAAATCGAACCCGTTGCCAAGGACTATGGCTCCTTGTGGCCAACTTGCGCAGAGCTGTTGGACGACAACACCATCATTGGAGGAAATGTGAGGACGTGATCTCTAACTGCCTACAATTCAAAGGCTCATGTCGATCTTCAGAGCGACTACAATGTGTTCACGTTCCGACTTCAAGTGAACAAACTACGTAGAGTGCTCGAGCGCGAAGGTAATTACTATCTAGGTGACCTCGTGAACAAGTTTTTGCCTGGTGAGCGACCCTTGCAAGTATCCTGTGAGTTCAACGGGCACTGACATCGTCATTTAAAGGCGCGCTTACCCCCCATGACATGTCGGTCGACATCCCAATGGTGCCTAAACAACTGTTTTTGACACCAGCTGGGCAAATCGGTGTGATAATTGACTTAACCGACGACGAACTATCGCTTCACATGACGGCTTTACAGAGGAATCTGTCCACCTTTTACGAACTCGAAACTGGTATCAGCCATTCAAAGTCAGGGTTTCTTCCTGTCGAAAGCCTCATGCTTACCGACTCCCTCAGGTACCGTGCGCCAAAGAATAATTCGGGTCGAAGTGATCTGGAGACAACCTCTGTTGGCTTCCTCGATGGGGACTTCTTGGAGTTATTCCTCCAATACATGAATGACGAGCGGTCTCTTGAGCAGATCATGAAGGGTCAATCCGAGCCTGAGCGGTTGACGTGCACGCCAGATCGGTTACAGAAGGTGTTGGAAGGATTGCAAAGCTTGCATTAACATGGTTGTTCACAATAAATGTATCTCAAGAAATGAATGTAACTGTAACCCCGTATGACGACCCGCTAGTCGAAGAACAACTCGAAAACGGAAAATTAGGACCAAAGACTGGTTAAAAATTGGGTGGATGTGGAAATGCCTAGTCTCATACTTGCTTGATCATCGGATGTTCGAGGTGCAAAGTAAAATCCTGAAACGAGAACCAGATAACTGAAAGTGCATCCAAGTTAGCTAATCATTGTCTTCCAAGCGTGGATGAGTATACCTGAGAATGAGGATGCTTCCTCGATGATAGTTGCTCTTCGCTTCGATATACGTGTAGGTCATCAGGAATACGGCGAGGATGATGGCCACAGCGTCCCAACGCGGCAATATGAGACTAGAAATAGAAGTTGTGGTGATCCATACTTCAACAAGGCGAGGAGAAACTCACGTAAAAGAGTGGGCGATTTCCCCCATCTGATCAGGAGCATACCAAGCAGAAAATGCTACCATGGCAGGAATTTGGAGGAGACAGACTTGAAGCGCATACGCGGATCCAATTTCCATACTGTGGTCGGCGAGAGTCACATCAGCAGACAATAGCGTGACATTGATTAACCGCAAACCTCAATGCAATGTTTTCGTTCAAGGCGAATGATATAGCATTCATAAATTCCGTGGTGTTTGGAACTAGCGCGAAAAGGGTGATGCCAAGGAACTTTTCATCGATACCTTCATCCTCTAACACAACGTCCACAACATCGATCAGAAGCTCTGAGGGTTTTGATTTCTCAAACTGTAAGAACATCACCATCAACGAGAGACATACCTGCAATGACCGCATAGAGCACGGTGCATGCCAACAATACAGCAGCGCTAGTCATCCTGCTCCATTCGGGAGCCTCATGTCCACCATGACCACCAACACCAGCGTCCGTATCGCCCGCTACAGATGCCCTGAGTCGCGCTGGGGAAGCGAACTGATTCTGTTGATGTCTTAGCGCACTAACAGTTGCAACCGCAACAGCACGCGTGAAGTCGTCCTTGGTCATGCTCTCGGGTAGCTGAGTGTTTTTGATCGCCAGGTCCACACTTTCCATGAGTGGCGTGAAGTGCTGTTGGGTTGTAGGCGGAGGCGCATACGATACACGCCTGAGCGAAGGCGAGACGGGAGGACCGGACATTCCAGCTCGCTGCTGAATGGGGGTGGACTCGACATGCTTGGAAGACAAAGTTTGGCAATTGAAAGGTATCTCATGCTCGACACCCGCGGGATCCCCGCGTTTATGTGTTTCTCGGACAGCGGATTGTGGTGCAGTAGTGGGAGTGCGTTGATATCCAGAGACACGGTGTGTAGGCGGAATTTCGAGGGAATGTAAGAGCGGTTGGGGGTTTTGCCAGATCTGGGTAGCATGGGTACGTAGAGAGAACCACAATCCAACGAGATACGACTGGGAAAGTCTATTGAATAACTTCAAGGGAAAACGAGATGATTGCGGTGCTTACAAACAGAAGAATCACCGCACAGAAATACATCATACTCTTGACGGTTGATTGGTAGAATGGATCCTTGACAGGATCTGGGTGTTGATAGTAACAGTGATTACACTTCCAGTTTGGAACATTTCGGTCAGGGCCATCAGGACAATCACTGCAGACCAACTGGAACTAAGGGTCACGGGAACGCACGGTCAGAATTGGAACATGGGAGAACTGGATCGTGCTCACGTTCCCATAGATCTGGTAGAACAATGTTGGCGTAAGAGTACCGATGAAAGCCATGATTAACATCATGCTCGTGACTCCCGCGCTCTTAGCATTCAACTTTTGCTCCTTTTTCCTCAGGGCCCCCGCGCACATACTCGTGCCTGGCATCAAGAGAACTCCTGCAAGCAGACTCCCCACGATCGATCCTTCAACAAGATGTCCCTTTCCCCGAGTAAGGGCGATAGAGTACAGGATGACTTCAATAAAGGAACCAAAGGTAGCATTGATGACAGCACCCATACCGATCGAGGACTGAGCTGAGATGGAGGCGACAGCCATGCCAATGAAGTAGGACAGTGGTATCACGCTCGCAAGACTCAAGATAAAGATGAGTGCTCGAGAAGCGAGGAAGGCGAGTAGCGCTGGAACATGTTCGGTTCTCTCGACCAGAGGAAGCAAGACGAAGCCGTCGAATATGACGAAGAATACGAGGGGAACGAGGTTGATGAAGATTATGTTAACTCCACCAACGGTGTACTTGTAATATTTCCATCCTATCGCACGATACACGCAAAGCAGCACCGTCGACTTTCGTGATCCTCGAGTCGAAGGCGCGGTTTGACCCTGGGACAGTCGGGGATGTTTGACAAAATACTCGACCGGAGCTGTGGGCGCGGAGCCGGAGGCATCTGGTGGCAAGACGGTTGGCGCGTCGGAATGAGTGGATGCAACAATAACCACAGGGGGCGGGGCGCAAAATCGAAGTCTCGTCGGGTTGGCGACTATGTATTTTATCAACGCCCAATTTAGCTTCGCCATAGGGATGGGGATGATAAGTGCCCAGCATGCGATACAGGTCAAGAGCATAAGAGGTGCGATCACGGCGCCAAAGGAAACCCAGAAAGCAGTGCGGCCTAGCCAATCGCCGGACACCCTTTGGTATGTATTGGTTGAGATGGTGGGTGACGGCGTAGCCCCGTAGGACTTGGAGGACAAGAGGTAATGACGTGTATGAGCTGTCGAGAGCAAGGACGTGCCCTCGTTGGGAGGGGCTTGCACGTACGGTTGACCTTGCTCAGGGGTGAGGGGGGTAATGGAAGGGGTCTTGGATAGTAAAGCTTTGTTGTTGTCGCCGCCCTCCTCTAGTTGATTTTCTTCGTCATCACCGTCTTCGCTATCACCTTCGACATACTTCCCAAAAGGCCATGCAACATACCAACCCAAGCCAAAGACCAACGTAGAGTATCTGCGACCACCCAAGGGCACGAAGTACAGGATGGCCGAGATAGCAAAGCACGCTACAGCCAACCACCAACCAAAGCAGACAACCCAGAAGATGTTTCCAGGCAGCAGATGGCGTTCTGCCTGTGCCGAAGGAATTGAATGAAGTGCAGCGTCTGCATTGCGCGTGATGGATCTAGACTTTTTGTACAAAGCGGGTTTCCAGATCCGCAGACCAAAGGGATGCTCGACGTTTATGAGAGATTGACGATCTTTGAGCGTGATAAGATCCTCGTCCTCCCGTATTTGTTCAACGTCCTCGCTCTCCGGGCTGTCGTCGGAGTCCGGGGGGTCATCAGCAACAGCCTTGCCCCGCGTATGACGATTAGGCCGCGTGTCGTCGATCTCTGAGTTCTCCTGTTCTTCGCTGAGCATGTCAGCTTCCCGAAAGCTTCTCGTGTTGCCCCGTGTACTACTCAGGCTGGCGCTTCTAGCTCTGTCCCTGGATGAGCCAGTGGCGGACATGTTCCTGTAGACGGGTTGGCGAGAGGTTGAGGAAATTGGACGATTTGAAGATGAGTGATAGGAGGTTCCTTGATGATGGTGCTGCGGTACTACTTCCACAGCTGACCGCTGAAGACTATGACTGCGACTAGGAGGAAGATGGGTTGGCTGAGCGTGCGTGGTCGGAGTAGGGGAAGAACCCGGCGTGAATGCGCAGTTATCGCTATCACCGTCGTCCTGTCCACATCCAGAAGGTTCTAAATCATAAAGCATGGTGCTTCTTCCGCTCAGGCTGGCCGAACGAACGACGGGCTTGACCTCTAGCACGGATGTGTGGTGTCGAACCAGCGGGAATGATCTTGGCGCGCTGAACCGTCGTGGTAGCAATGAAAGCGCGGCGGCAGTTCATTGTGCTTCAATCGCCTTGCATCACTTATTCGTCGGTGGCAAGGCTCCGGTTGCTGTTCGCCATGCAAGGGTCATATAAATGATTAAAGGAAGCATTATGGAACATGGGTAACATGAACGACAGAAAGGCGTAGTGTTTATAACCTGGTATATAATTAGCGTGGTACAATCCGTCACTTCCGCAATAATTTCTCTCGCAGCTCGGCACCCTTCAACTGAGCTCGCAGGTATTCCAGACGGTCCTGATACCTGGCAGTCACTTCTTGGCGTCGACGCCGGATATCGAATAGCTCAGTTTCAAGAGCATTCGTCTCTGGATCTTCATCCATCGTCGACATCGAGCCTTGAAACCTCGCCAGGTTGACGCTCGATACACTTCCTAACTCTGCCAAACGTGCATGCGCAAGTGCTGGGGGAGTCAAAGGGGGTACAACGCGAGCGCGAGACGACAACGAGGACATGGATCTCTTTCGGTTTGCTGCACTGGAGGCTGCCAGACCAGTTGCCCGAAGCGATGGATTTGGACGGTGGGAACGTGGTTGGGAAACGTTGGTCCCATATGAGGTGGTGGACCGGAGAGAGACACCGTCAGCGTCAGAACCGTGGTATGGAGTTCCCCGACCGGATGCGCTACCACCCGCCGTAAGGAACGAATCGCTGTAGTCTCCGCCATTCCTACGATTCATGGCAGATATGGAGGGCGAACGGGGTAATGGTGCATGTCCTGGCATATGGTGACGCCGGGTCAGCGCACTGAGCTCTAGGCCATTGAATGCATCAAGAAGCCTCCGGCCCTCTGCCTCCATTGCTTCAATCTCGAGACGAATATCTTGAGACGATTTCACCTTCTCGTCGTCCGGCGACGGATCGCTTGCAAGGATCGAAGGGGAATGTTTTAGATCAGGATTACGAACTGGGAAAGAGGAAGGAGGTGTCACGGTGCCTAGCCGGCGCATACTCCGAAAGATTGAATGGTGAGAAGCGCTGCCAAGTAAGCGATGCTCTGCACGCAGCTGCGTCGAAACGGCACTCTGATCGTGTCGCATCTCCGGTCTCAGGGTGGGACTTGTCACGTCTGAGTGTATGGCTCTGCGTTGGAAAGGGCTGGATGGTGAGGGAGCCAAAGAGAATGTGCTCGACGACTCGCTGATGGCGCTGTCTTGGGTTGAGAGCGCACTGATGCGACGACTGCCACGCTTGAACAGGTTGGACACCGCTGATGAGACCGAAGATTTAGATCGGATCGATAGTGGCCTGCGGGACTTGGCCTGAAATTGACGTGGACTATAAGCCTCCGGGTTGAGTTGCGATGCTGCTGATGAATAACGGTCAGACTAGAAATGAGAGATGGGGTGAGGTCACCTTCGTGAAGCGAACGACTGTGAGAGCCCAAAGGAATGACGGGTGTCTCTGTGGGGAGATGGGTGCCGGTGGCCAGACGTTCGAACATGTTTTGCCGCAGTAGTCGGTATTCCTCGTCACTGAGAAGATATTCCTCATTGCTGTCCACTCCGCCAGGAGTTGTCGGGAAAGACTTACTTTAGCAAACCTTCCGCATTGGCTGCTGCCAATTCATCGAGGCGCTGTGCGAGAGTTGAACTATCTTCCAAACGTAAACCTTCGAGAGACCTCAGCAGAAGGTAAATACGGACGTTATCGCATCTGTGTGAGCTCGAGGCGCCGACCTAGGGCTGGACGGTTCGAGGGGTCGCAAGGGCGAACGGGACGACCGACGGAGGCCTGAGCGTGATAGGGAATCGCGGTCGGCAGATTTCTGCGGCTTGGTGCCAACATGCAGGAGCTGAGGTGGAGATATGTTTGCGAAGGTTTCCCGTTGCTTTCCTTTGTAGTTGCCATACTGCGAGGCGGTGTTAGTGCAACGACGGAACGATGAATGTGGGAGTACTGACGAATCGGGAGCGTATGACCTGGACCACGGACCTGTCGCCCTCGGGGAGATTCGAGTCGTCGGGTGTCCTGGAGGAGAAGAAGCCCATCGCACGCAACCAGCTGGCGGACCGCGAACGAGACGAAACCGTCGAAGCCGAGTGCCAGAGGGTCTGCGTTCCCCGGAAATGAAATTAGCACGGACACCTGACAGTGCCGTCAAGCCAGAATATTCGCACTCGCCGCGTTTCCCGCTCGACCATGTCGCTTCTCAGGCGTGGTGCGTCCCAGATACGAGCACTACCCTCCGCCGGCAGTGCCCATGGGCTCATGCTCAGAAGACGTCGACGTGCGGTCGGCACAAGGCGTCACTTCTCTGTCAATCGTGGCATCCCGCCGCCTTTGAGCGGGGTAAGGGTCCTCGATCTGACAAGGGTGTTGGCCGGTCCAACCTGTTCCATGCTCTTGGCAGACCTGGGGGCAGATGTCATCAAAATAGAAGAGACGTCCAGAGGAGATGACACCCGTCAGTCCTCCATGACTTCACCTCATCCCCGTTTGATGGGACCTCACAGTAAATAGGATCGTGGAGTCCCCCATCCGCCCCTGTGATCAAAGATGCACCCAAAGAAACGTCTCATCTACCTCCAGAATCAGCTTACTTCCTTGCGGTTAATAGGAACAAACGATCAATCACGGTCGACTTCAAACGAGCCGAGGGCCTTGACATCTTACACAAGCTAGTAAAGTCCTCGGACGTCCTTGTTGAAAACTTCGTCTCCGGAAAGCTCGCTTCTTTCGGTCTTGGTTGGGAAGATTGCCAAAAAATCAACCCCCGGCTCGTCTATGCTTCAATCACCGGTATCGATCCCTCCCCGTAGCGTGCTAATCCCACCTTTAACGGCTTGGGCAGGTTATGGGCAGACAGGACCTTACCGCGAAACCGCAGGTTACGATGTCGTAATTGAGGCTGAGGCAGGCCTGATGCACATGTCAGCATGTCGTTTCTATCATCTCTCCGCTCCTGTGTGCCATCGACTACCATAGCACAGGCGAACCTGATCGCCCCCCATCCAAGGTTGGAGTGGCTGTCACCGATATCATGACTGGCCTCTACGCCCATGGCGCCATTATGGCAGGGCTGCGTTCCGTGAACCAAACTGGCCAAGGCGTATGGATCGATTGTAACCTTTTCGAGACCCAAGTAGGCATGCTTTTCTCGTATTCAAGCTCTTACCCTTAGATTGTACAGCTAGCAGGGCTTGCCAACATAGCTTCCAATTACCTCATCGCTGGGCAGCAAGCTTCTCGGCACGGAACCGCACACCCTTCCATAGTACCATACCAGGTCTTCCCTTGCAAGGATGGCTTCTTGATGATTGGTGCGGGAAACGAGAAACAAGTAACCTCATTCGTTTCAGTGCGTCTCAACTGACTCATTGAGCTGATCACCTACAGTTCAGGCTTCTCGTTACCACGATCCTCCAGAAGCCCGAGCTTACGGATGACGTTCGCTTTTCGACAAACACGGCTCGCGTAGCGAACCGGGAAGCACTCGTTGAGATAATCTCTGTGGCGCTGAAACGACACGATAGAGACTACTGGATCAAACGATTGAGTGGGGTTGGGTTCGTATCATTCAGACTCAGATGCGTTTACATGAAAATGACGTTTGATCCTTGCAAGCATTCCGTTCGGACCGATCAATAATATCGGACAGACGTTTGCACATCCTCAGGCCATTGCGCGCGAGTCCACGGTAGAAATCGACGTACGTGTCTCGCCTGTGCAACGTGTTTGCAGGGCTGGAACACTCTTGTTCGGATAGCATCCCCGCGCAGGCAGAATTCGTATGGTTGCGCCACCGGTTACCTACAACGGCAAAAGGATGCCAGTGCGGCGATCACCTCCTTGGCTTTCACAACATACTACGGAGGTATGTCCGCCACGTGCGTGTGTTGCTGCAGCAAGCTTGTCATGTGCGTCTGCAGATCCTGCAAGAATTAGGGTATTCGATGAATGAAATCGCGAGGCTGCGTGCGAGCAAGGTCGTGTAGGAAGTGTGCCGAGCGCAAAGAAATGGGGCAATGGGGAACGAGTATGGTAGCCTCGTGGTCGGATGCCCGCTGTGGGTCGACTCGCAAAGCTCAGGCCGTAATAAATACGGTGTGCGTATTTGCAATGGACACCAAAGGGCTTGCCATTGGGAAGGCAATGCAGTGATGCGGCTGTGATCTCAAGGTCGATAATCAGGCGACCGTCCACTTATGTACTTGGCTTCGGAAGAGATCCCTCTGGCTCCGTCTGACTTGTAGTCTATTTCATACTTCTTTGCCATTCCCTATTGCCACCTCTCCTTCTTCTTCCTTGGCCATGTCTTCCCGTTTCGCAGACCCATCAGCGATGCGGACTTGGTCTCCCATTTACCACGATGAATCCCCAAAGTGGCCTCCCCCTTCCCCATCCACCAAAGCTCCCCCGTCCAAGAAGCTTGACGCCAAGTCTCGTGCCGTCTCCGAAGAACCCTGTCCTCCTTCCAAGGCGCCCCAGGCTCTTCTCGTCCCCTCATCAGAGTCCCTCCCAGAGTCATGTACGGACAAGGTACGAACTCCCGTCTCGCGAAACCATGCTGCCAGACCCTGCCCACGCTCCTCCGAGCGCCCGCAGGCAGTGCTAACCATCTCTTTTGTTCCCCCCAAGTCCTCAAGCAATCGGGTCGTCGTCGATATGGAAGTATTCCGACAGATACTCGAGTTGGACGAGGGAGATGACCAGGAGTTTTCCCGAGACATGGTCAAAGAATACCTCGAACAAACACAGACAACTATTAAGCTCATGGACGAATCCTTGTACGCTGGTCTTTGTCCCTACAGAGTAATTCTGATGTCTCACCCGCCCTCAGCGCAAAGCATGAGCTGACGCAGCTTGGCAAACACGGACACTTTCTCAAGGGCTCCTCCGCCGCGTTAGGAGTCGTCCAGGTGCAGGAAATTTGCGAGAAGATCCAACATCTTGGTAATCGGATCGATCCTGACAAGGAACCGGAAGTCAAAATATCGGCCGAAGACGCGTTTGCGAGGATCAAACCGTTACTGGCCCGGCTGAAAGAGGAGCATGCGGCGGCGGCCAAATGGTTGAAGAAATTCTTCGAAGAATCTAAACCTTGAACCCTTGTGATATCCGGCGGGCTTCGAGGATCTGACGATGGTTGCTGTGCGACGGTGTGTGCCTCGGTTATACTAGGCCGCACGAGCCGTGCACGAGAGACGTTCGCAGCACAGTACTTCTGGTACTTGCTGCGACTTAAGAGGGTGTATCCATTTTGTACTCTGACCATTTTATCCCCTTGTCTGTTGACCGCATTATCTTGCTCTCAAGACTTGCATACACTGTTCCATTACATACGCCTTAGTTCCTGCCGAGACGATGCTGTATGCTTTTAATTACCTTCGTGCTCAAACCTTGATTCACCAATGCTCTTCGTAAGGCATCGAAGATGTCAATTCTTTGTCCCAGATTCGAGGTAGCGTCCCTGGATCTTGGTAACCCGTCGTGAGTATTTTCCATAGAGATCATGTACCGTACTACGTACTACATCGAGATCACGGGACTCAAAGTTGTTATGTGACGCGACGCGTACCAGTGCGACCAATGTCTGCTACCATGAACCACGACGATCTTGTACTGCCCACGCCCGAAGAATTTTCTGCATTTCCATATGACCCACCCTATTCCATACAGACTGACCTCATGAAACATGTTTATTCTTCCATCGAACAAAGGCACGTCACGATCGTCGAGAGCCCGACAGGCACGGTGCGCACCGAGTGCGATGGGTCTCCCTCCGACTCGTTGACTCTCTCTACAGGGAAAAACTCTGAGTCTCCTCTGCTCAAGCCTGTCTTGGCTCACTGACGAAAGGGAACGTGCACGCAAAGGACAGATTTCCCAGCAAGCGATGCAGAGTGCTGGTAAGATCCATCACGACGCTTGTGAGGCTAATGACCGTATCTCATTCATTGCACGCGTGCGACGGCGCGTGACGCAGGACCTGCATGGATTTCCACCCAAACAGCTCAGATAAGACAAAGAGAACTCGAGGCACAAGATCGCGAATATGAAGAGAGGCTGGCAAAAGCGAGAAAGGCCGAGGCCCGTTTGCGAGCGTTGGCAAATGCAAGAGTTACGAAGCGTCAAGTATGGCAGTTCACAGTCGAGTTCACGACAACTGACGCCGGAGGATAGCGAGTTCCTGCGGGAGCCACACAAGCACCTGACGAGCAGAGCGAAGAACTCTATCTTCCTGATGGCGAAATGGATGAAACGAAAGATAACATTTCTCCCGCCGTTCGTGAGCTGATGGCAAAGTACGCCGCTTTAAATTGCATCATGGAGCGTACTCCCTCAAAATTCAGCCATAGGCTTAACAACACCGTCTCAAACCATAAACTTGTCGATGCTCAGGAACCGACGTGCACAAAAGTTTACTATGCGTCCCGTACCCATTCCCAGCTGACTCAAGTCATTCCCGAACTTCAAAAGCTAAAGTTCAAACATGTCTCATATAGTCAACATTCTTCCCAAGGTCATGGTAACGAGGCCTGCTCTGTTCCACCTTCGTCCGGTCAAAGGAAGAAGCGGAGCGTAGAGATGGACGAAGCAGATTTTACTGGGACTGATCGACGGCAATGGCGAACCGTGTCTCTCGGCTCACGTAAACAGCTTTGCATCAATGAGGATGTCAGATCCAAGCCGGGCGACCTGGATGAAAAATGTCGGGATTTACAAGATGGTCAAGGCATCTGTTTGAAGTTACGCGAGTCATCTGATCATGAATCTAGGGCACAAGGAAAGACGGTGTCCACATCTCCCGCTTCCGGAGGACCAAACGCGCTTGCTTGACCTCCGAGACCAAATTCTGGTCAGTTTATGACTCGATACATTTCAGTGGCATTCACAACTGTTCTACAGGCGTCTCCAAAGGATATTGAGGATCTCGCCATTGTTGGGACGAACGCCCAGACATGCCCGTATTATGGTTCTCGTAGGGCAATCCCTCAAGCAGAGGTTCGTCGTTTAGTGTTCCTTACCTTTTTTTCTTGTTCGCGCCATTGATCGTGCATGCCAGCTCGTGACGTTGCCATACAATCTTTTATTACAGAAGGCGGCGCGAGAGGCTCTGGGTATAGATCTCTCGAACCAGATTGTCATAATCGATGAAGCTCATAGTAAGTGATAGCACACTAGAGTCGGTTCCTGAAATCACTCATTAGACTTGATTCCTACTTTGCTTTCGCTATCGAGTGTCCGTGTAACGTCTTATATATTATCGACCTCGTTAAACCAAGTCATGGTGTATTACGAGAAATTCCGGACACGTCTTTCCGCACTACATAGTCTTCACCTCAAGCGCCTCATCAACTACATGGAAGCGATTCAGAAGGTTATGGAAGACTGGAGAGCGACCAGGTCAAAGGCTGGTTCAAGTCCTGATGCGAGAACCGAGGTTTTCACGATTTCGAGCTTTATGGAAAAGCTAGGAAGGAGGGCGGTAGGAATCAATTTACTCGAAATCGAGGCATACTTGAAGAGGAGTAAAGTAAATTGCATTGTTCTAGACTCTAATATCTTCTCAACGACGATATAGATTGCGAGAAAGATATCCGGCTACGCTGAAGCGGTCTCAAGTCGAGAATATCGAAGTAGGCTATCGCAGGTTTCTCGTTTGTGTTTCCACCTAACATTAAATTAGACTCCGTGTCCAAGAAGCAAGCAAGCCGAGGTACTCCACCGCTCCATGCAGTCGAAGCACTCATGGTCGGGCTTGTGGGTGCAAGAGAAGGTGATCTTAGGTTTCCTGTCACCTCGAAGGCAGTCGCCCTGTAACAAATTACCAGATGGGCGTATCATCCTTTCCCTCGTGGGTGACAGCACACAACATCCGGAAGAGTTGGAAATAAAGTATCAGCTTCTCAATCCTTCGACAACGTTCCGCGAAGTGGTCGACAGCGCGCGGTCAGTCATATTGGCAGGCGGAACCATGTCTCCGGTTATTGTGGTTCGCGATTGCCTGTGTCTTGTGATCTGACGAAACGATAGATGTCAGATGTGATCGCGCAACTATTCCCCCGGTTGGCCCCCGAGCGGTTATCGACCTTCTCTTGTGGCCATATCGTTCCGCGATCACACGTTCAAACGTTATGTGTTACCAAGGGTCCGGTAGGTTCCCTCCTGGAATTCAAGTATGCCCAACAGACGGACCAACGCTTGCTCGGTGAATTGGGACAGCTTATCCTGAACCTTTGCGGAGTGGTGCCTGGAGGGATGGTGGTATTTTTCCCATCCTACTCGTCTTTGAACCTTGCCCAGAAAGCCTGGAACACGACGCAACATATGGAGAAGTTTGGAGCGAAGAAGACGGTCGGCTTTAGTCTTTTGCGATGAAAGACGGCGTGATTGAACGTGCTGTAGGTATTTTTGGAACCGCGCGCCAGTAGCGAGGTCGAGTCAACATTGCGAGAGTATGCGGATGCGGTAAAAACATTGGTTCGTTTAGACAACGCATCCCCAAGTAGCTTTCTCACCATCCGTCAGTCGGCAGATGTGTCCGACAAGAGGACAGGTGCCATACTCTTCGCAGTGGTTGGTGGGAAGCTCTCGGAGGGTCTGAACTTTTCGGACGAACTTGCCCGAGCCGTTGTCGTTATCGGCCTTCCCTTTGCAAATAAAAATTCGCCAGAGTTACAAGAGCGGATGCGATACGCAAATGAAGTAGAACAGAAACTTGGCACTAGAAGGCATCCAGGGGCCAAAGACGCTGCTTCGGAACTCTACGAAAATATGTGCATGAACGCGGTCAATCAGAGCATCGGTGAGGTGTGCCAGTGGCGTCTTGCGCGTGCTAATAATATTCACGAATTCGTAGGCCGAGCTATCCGTCATCGTATGGATTGGGCATCCCTCATTCTCGTGGATCGCCGTTACTGCTCGGCAAGCATCCAGAACAAGTTGCCTGCGTGGATTCGGGATGGCATTGCTGTGTGTGACGGTTTTGGACAAACCATGAAGCACCTCAGCCAGTTTTACCGAGAGCGGAAGCAGAGCCGGATTCCTGCAGTGACTGGTCTGAAGTAGTATATTACGGACGGACGGGTGCTACAGGGATGGAGGTATTCATATCTGGTTGCCCTCCGTCAGCAGTGGGAGTTGTCCCGGCAAGCCTTGCTGCGCCGGCGGCCTTGTTGCGAGCGGGAGGCGTGCCGGCTTGTTCCGGGATCAAATTACGTAATACTACTGCTATGCTGTTCGAACCGTCTCCGCTGCTGCAGTGTGCACATAGAATTCCTCTCCTCTGAATTTCGTTGTCCTCCTCCTCGCAATGCTCTCGCGGCAAGCCATTAGGCGGTTTCCGTACGTTCTGCGAGCCAGCGCTGGGCGTGTGCCCGCTACAGTGGTCCACCGTGCGTTGGCAACTCCGGCGACGCCACCTTCACCAAATGACCCGTTCGCGAATGGCACGAACGCTTACTACGCTGAGGAAATGTACAGGCATTGGAGGCAGGATCCCCAGTCGGTCCATGCCTCATGGGCCGCCTATTTCTCGGGCATGGAGCACGGGCTGCCTAGTGCCAAGGCATTTCAACCTCCTCCGGGTTTGATCGCTCAGCCTGCAGACGGTGCCCCGGCCCTCCACGCAGTTGGAGGCGCAGAGTTGGACGATCATCTCAAAGTAACCTTCAACGCTCCTCGTGTCATTTTCCTTCTCTCATTATTCGTTTCAGGTCCAACTCTTGGTGCGCGCATATCAAGTCCGGGGACATCACGTAGCCGAATTGGATCCCCTCGGTATTCTTGATGCTGATCTCGCGGATGTTCATCCCCCGGAACTCGAGCTCAGTCGATACGGTTTCTCTGAACGTGATCTGGATAAACAAATTGCTCTCGGGCCTGGTATTCTTCCCCACTTTGCGACGGAGGATAGTAAGTCGATGTCGCTCCGTGACATCATAAAGACCTTGAGACGCATTTACTGTAAGTTTCTGTCAAACATACTGTCAAACGGCTCCTAAATGTCATCAAGGTGGTGCCGTCGGCATACAATACGTTCACATTCCTGACAAGGAGCAATGCGATTGGATCAGAGAAAGAGTCGAAATCCCCAAACCCTGGAACTACACACTAGAAGAGAAGCGCATGATTCTAGACCGACTCATCTGGTCAGAGTCCTTTGAAAAATTCATTGCTAGCAAATACCCCAACGAAAAAAGGTTCGGATTAGAAGGATGCGAGGCGCTCATTCCTGGGATGAAGGCCCTCATTGACCGTTCGGTTGACAATGGCGTGAAGCACGTTACAATTGGCATGCCTCACCGTGGGCGTCTCAACGTGTTGGCAAACGTCATCCGCAAGCCTATTGAGGCCATTCTGAACGAGTTCTCTGGAGTGAACGCCGATGATTCACCGACCGGCGACGTCAAGTATCATTTGGGCGCCAATTATGTTCGGCCCACTCCATCTGGAAAGAAGGTCTCCCTCTCCCTGGTTGCCAATCCATCACACCTCGAAGCCGAAGATCCAGTTGTCCTTGGCAAAACGTTTGCTATACAGAACGTGGAGGGTGACCATACTACCCATAATACCGCGATGGGCGTCCTTCTGCACGGAGACGCCGCATTTGCAGGACAAGGTGTTGTGTACGAAACCATGGGCTTCCACAATCTCCCAAGCTACGGAACCGGTGGTACCATTCACCTCATCGTTAACAACCAGATCGGATTCACCACTGACCCTCGCTTCGCTCGATCAACGCCCTACCCATCTGATATCGCCAAGTCTATCGACTCGCCCATCTTCCATGTCAATGGTGACAATGTCGAGGCCGTGAACTTTGTCTGTCAGCTCGCTGCAGACTATCGCGCCAAGTACAAGCGCGACGTTGTAGTCGACATTGTCTGCTACCGCCGTCACGGCCACAATGAAACAGACCAGCCTAGTTTCACACAACCTCGGATGTACAAGGCTATTGAGAATCAGCCCACCACGTTGACTCAATACTCGAAGTTCTTAGTTGGACGCGGTACCTTTACGGACAAAGACATCGAAGAACACAAGAAGTGGGTATGGGGAATGTTGGAGAAGGCCGCGGCGGCCGCCAAGGATTACGTTCCTACACCCCGAGAGTGGCTCTCGGTGTCCTGGCCGGGCTTCCCATCACCCCGCGAGCTGGCAGAGAAGACGCTTCCAACCCGTGCTACGGGGAGTGATGAGGAAATTCTCCAGCGAGTCGGTAAAGCTATCTCGCAGTGGCCAGCCGGCTTTACTCCACACCGCAACCTTGCGCGGATTCTCAACCAGCGAGGAAAGACTGTTGAAGAGGGTCGCAATATCGACTGGTCAACAGCCGAAGCTCTAGCCTTTGGGTCCCTTGCTCTCGAGAAAATCCATGTTCGTGTGTCGGGTCAGGATGTTGAGAGAGGCACATTCTCGCAACGCCACGCTGTTCTACACGATCAAGTCAACGAACAGCAATACATACCGCTGAACGATCTAGGTTCGAATCAGGCGCGGTTCGTCGTCTGTAACTCGTCTCTCTCCGAGTACGGCACCCTTGGTTTTGAACTAGGCTATTCACTTGTCTCTCCCGATTTCCTCACCATCTGGGAGGCTCAGTTTGGTGATTTTGCGAACAATGCGCAATGTATCATCGACCAGTTCATTGCAGCCGGAGAACGGAAATGGTTACAGCGAAGTGGTTTGGTCATGAGTTTGCCTCACGGTTATGATGGTCAGGGCCCGGAGCATTCGAGCGGGAGAATTGAACGCTTCCTACAACTTTGCGACGACCATCCCCATGTTTTCCCCACTCCTAGGAAGATAGAGAGGCAGCATCAAGACTGCAACATGCAGGTCGTGTATCCTACGTGAGTTTGCTTGTTGTACGTAACCTCCTGCAGCTGACACGTTCACAAGTACGCCAGCCAACTACGTGAGTCAGATATGCAGAATTAGATGATGGTGATGCTAACAGAAAAATAGTTCCATGTCCTCCGCCGGCAAATACATCGTGATTTCCGGAAACCGGTATGCCCTCCTCCCTTGTCGATTCCTCCACGCTCATAACGCAATGTTATGACCAGTTGATTATTTTCTTCTCGAAAGCCTTGTTGCGTCACCCTCGAGCACGCTCAGAGCTATCAGAGATGATTGGAGATACGCACTTCCAACGATATCTGCCCGAGCCTCACCCAGAGAACTTGGTACCAGCTGAACAAATTCGTCGACACGTCCTGTGTACAGGTAAACTTTACGCCGCTTTGTGAGATCCAGCCAGTGACTCGGACCTCTAGGCCAGGTCTACCATACTCTCTTACAAGAGCGTGAAGAGAGGGGCATCAACGATGTTGCCATAAGTCGCATAGAACAATTGTCGCCCTTCCCTTATGATCTCGTAGGATCACTTTTCTCCAGGGTCTCTCGTCAACTAACGGCTTTTAGATCACACCGCACCTAGACAAATACCCGAATGCCGATATTTTATGGTGTCAGGTAACCTTTCTTTTCTTCTGTCGCTCGTCTTCATGGGTCGTAATAAATAACGCGGATTTTAGGAGGAGCCGCTAAACAATGGAGCGTGGACTTATGTTGGCCCTCGCGTTCTCACCGCTGCCAACGAGACACAATACCATCGGGGAAAATATCCCCTCTACGCGGGACGTCAACCGACGAGCTCTGTCGCGACGGGTAGCAAGGTACGGAATGAGTATACTTGGGACCCCATACGCACTTACAAAGGTTTCCTTGAAGACTCTGCACAAGAAGGAGATTGAGGAGTTCCTTGCCTCCGCATTCGCTGAGGGGTGACGTAGTAGTATATTGTGTTGTTTCGACAGTTACGAAGCATGTTCGTTTTTTCTCTTAATGTTAGGGTGAATAGATAAGTTAATGATGCACATATAATGAGAATTGACACGCAAGACCAAGAATCGCAAGTTGTCGAGTTACCAATGACACTCCCTACAGATAACATTAGCTAATTTGAACCTTGGAGAGTGGTTCCCGAGTTAGGGGTTTTGAGATGGTCATGCACAGAAACCTGATCATCTCTGAGATGAATTTGCTACACGCATCCCCGTCCATCATCCGACGTACATAGCTCCATCTTCATTCATAACAATGTCGTTCGTCTCCCCGTCGTCCCCATCCCCGTTGCCCCTTTGCATAAAATTGCGGAGCGTTGGCTGCAACTGATCTTGACCACCAGGTGCTCCAACGTCAGCTCTGGCCTTCTGGAGCTTTCGTCTCCCCGTCGACTCCTGAGATCCAATCATCTCTGCAAGAGTCGATATGAACGCGGATTCCGGTATCCTTCAGTGTCTATCAACCTACCCTCAAGGAACAGAAACTCGTCCGCTCGACGGACGATATTAGCTACGGAGGCGTTGAGATGAGCAACATACCACGTGAAAAACTGGGCGATACTTTACCAACGTCTCTCTGCTGAACGGTCGTCCTCTTCTCCCTCTCAGCAAGTCTCTGACATGCTTGTGAAAGCCTCTTGATAAACTCTTCCGTCGCAAGCGAGATCAAAAACGTGGCGTCCCTGGCAACCATAGGAAGGTCCTACGAACGCGCGCGCGCGCGATGCGTCGCGCAGTCACTCGTCCGCTTTTTTTTTTACATGTTGCGATGAAACGCGTCGCGGCGACTGGAACGCTTACCTTGTCCGCTTTGATGATCTTTTGTACTCTCGAGAACGGCAAGACGGATTTGCCTGGCTCGCGATCTCGAAGAGCAGTCCCTTCCTTGGGCTTTCCTTCTCGTTTGTCTCGTGCTTGTTCGACCGCTTCCTCTTCTTTGCCTACTACTGTGGCTTGTGATGTGCCATCGCGTGATACGGTCGATTCGACCTGAACGACTTGCTCTTCAAGTTGTGACACCGTTTGTTCGGTAGCCATGGAAAGTGCAGTTAATCCGTGCAGTCGGACTTTATCTAGCGAAGGGAATCGAGGAGATCTGGGCGAGACCGCCACAAACGCGTCAGGGAACACTCGAAGATTCGTTTGGTAATAAACAAATAGATATTACAATTCGGGTAAGATCGTTACGGCCGTCCTCTTCAAGATCACTAGTACTATCATCATCACCATGTTACAAAAATCAGACGGTGGGAGATCCCATCGAGTAGGGACTACAGGTAACCTTCAACAATCCATGCGAGCCAACTATGGGGAGCACGGTGTGGACAATGTACGGCAATAAGCCTTTTCGCGTCATCGAACCCGTTCTCACTAACATCGTACCTCGAATCGCGCAAAAGTATTACAAGCAGGTTCGGACCCGCGCGACCAGGAAAACTCGCCAATAAACCCTAGCTGAATCTTGCATCAAAAGGTTGGCGCGTCCTATCGTAATCCGCACTTCCCCGGGGTCCGTGCGTGCATGTTGACCTGGCTGGAAAGGTCAGTGAAGAGGAGGGGTTATATCATGCAGATGTGAACAACGGCCGTCGACTTTAGGTGGTGGACTCACGAGAAAAGCGCCGTTGGGTCCAGATTACCCCTCGTCTTTGACATGGCCTGCGGTACGTCTCCATCGCACTTCTCAAACGATTAGACTCGGACCCGGGATTTCACCTCGATCAGGCAGGTAACGAAATTTCCTCTATTCGTTATCAGGGAAGCTCGGGGTATATCCGATCATTAATGAAGTGGGGAAGTCACTGTAGCAGCCTATGAATGGTGGAAACGCGGAATCTCAGGAATTCCATCAAAGAACACATACCCACCCCGAAGGCGCGATAGTACTTTATCGACTAAAATCGACGGGCTTGAAGGGGAGCCATCAAACCCCATCATAAAGCGGGTACCAGATGGCTTGTTGATCACAGCAGCCGATCCCGTGAGCACATGCACATGCCAGCTGAGACGAAAAACCACTCACACAGAACTGCAGTACACCCAGACGGCCTACACAGAACGCACCACATTACCTTGCGCACCGCTTACTTTTCGAGACATCTCGCAAGGCTTGCTTCCCTCCATAGTATCGAACGCGACCTCAGTTGGGGTTAGTCGTGAAAGCAATGAGAATTCGTCTATCGATCTAATCGACATGGTTGTCTGCTCCTTCGCGCTGCATCTGGTCGAGTCTTCGTCCGAACTGTTCGCTCTCCTTCGAGAGCTGAGCACAAAGGCTCTTTGGCTTGTGGTGCTAGCACCGCACAAGAAACCAGAAGTACGTACCTTTTGGTTCCTGGCCTGCGCCTGGATTCAGCCTTTTTATCGTAGATCAAAGAAGGGTGGGGTTGGGTGAAATGGGATAGCGAAAGTTGGGGCGAGTGTGGCATGCACGATCGCAGAGAATTTATACTTGAAAGGCAAGTTCAGTCTATTGCGGAAATGCGTCTCACATGGCGGACATGTTTCTTTCAGAGTTCACTGTCGAGTGTATCGCAGCACGAATATACTTGACCCAGAGCATGAGGTCGCGGAAAGGGGTGAAGTGTGAAACAATGCACAACGAACTGCGAGGCTACGAAGAGATGTAGTCACCCAGAGCATTAATGATATATCATTTAAATAAGCTACGCGTCAAAAGCGTTATGATTCCACCAATCGCAGCGCCTCCAGCAACAAGCATAAGCTCGCGATCCGGCATAACGCCAAGCTCTGGGTAGAAGTATGCTCGAGACCACCGCGATGGAGGAGGGGGAAGAACCACAGGTGTCTCTTCTGGAGTGGTCTCCTTGGGAGCTGTCGCTGTAGCGAAAGTGGCTTGACGAGCCTCTGCAGACACTTGGGTGATCAACTCGGTCAACAGCTCCTCGTGCTCTGTCAGCCGCTCTTCTAGTCGAGCTGCACCGGCATTCATCAAGGCCGTCGTCTCCGATCCCATCTCCACCACCTTCTTCTCGAACGTCTGTGCCAACTTCTTCCTTTTCCAAGGCTCCACGACGATAATCGCCATGATAAACACTACCAGGTTGACCCCAAGCACCGCCCAAGACCCATACGTCGAAGCGCTGCGAATCTTGTCGCTCCAGACCTGTTCCTCGTGGTATCGCGCCAAAATACCCCTCATCAACTCGGTAAACTCTCGATCTACCGCATCCTCCGTCTCTGCTACGCGTGCTTTCGCGCGAGCTTCCTCTTGTTCAAAGGAATGGTCTGAACGAACGAGCGAAGTGAAATTACTGACGTCGGTGTCGGTCCAGCTAGACTTGCGCTGGAGAAGGTCGTTCACCTGTCGTTGAGATACGGAACGCTGGAGAACTGCGTCGTCGTAGGCTGTCTTGGCTTCCCTGGCTGCACTTCGCGTAGCCTTGATTTGAGCCTCTTGGACGTGATATACGTTGGTCTCCATCAGAAATAGTCGAGCGTCGAAAGTACTATACCTTGTTCGACGACCTTTCTCTTCAGAGCTTCGATTTCTTCATACCCCGTCACTCGATTGAGATGTGGACCAAGGTGTGAAAGCGTATCCGTTGCCTTCTTCGAGAACTCGTCCGCACGTCGTCGTAGAGACGAGTTTGTGAGAACGCCCCACTCCTTGAGACGGCTCCGAAGGGCCTCGACGTCGATCAGAGGTGGAGAGTTTAGAGAGCTCTGCGCTTGGGTCTGTTCAATAACGAGACCTGCAGTACGTGTCTCGACCGTCGAGGTGTTTTCTGAGGTCGGAGGTGTGTGGTTGTCGCTAGCACTCGTCTCGGGGACTCTGGCGCCGCGAGTCGAATGTGCCCGCTCCTTGAAGCGGCGACCTGAACGAGACAAAGCTCGAATCCTGTCTGTGCCCCTGGTGCGCAACATGGGAGGGATTAGGAACACGTCGGAGGCCAACTATAGAGCCGGAATCGGGACCGGTTCCTGAGCGACTCCGTGCATCGCATGGAAGCTAATGCGGGGATTTTCATGTTCAACTACCATACACCAGCGAAATAATATCGTAGGAGTAGAACATTCAGTGAGATAATATAAGTACGCTGCAATTAAATTCATATCCAGGAGCGTCATGAAGCATGTCGTTCACAGTAGTCCAGCGAAACGAGATCAAAATACCTCTCGATGCCTCTAACTCCAAACATCTAGCAACATCCGTGACCGTTCCTTGAGCAGCTTGATCTCTGCAGCACCTTCCACCTCCGCACTCCCTCCTTTGGCCTCGCCAAGGATTCGCATGAGCACCTCCTCCACAGCTTTGCTCATCGCCCTTGCATCACCACAAATGTAAATGTATCCCTTGCCAACAAGGATGGCATCCGCGATGTTCTTCCGGTCTTCCATCATAAGGTCTTGCACGTATATCTTGCTCCCGTCTGATTTGTAGGGAGGCTCACGGGAGAAAGCACAGTGGATCTTGAATTTCCCCTTGAGGTCGTCTGTATACTTGGGCCATTCCTCGGCATACAAAAAGTCCTCGGTAGACTTGCGGCAGCCATAGAAGAGTGAGATAGTGCCCCAGTCGTTGAGTGCGTCTGGTCCGTTTTTCTCAATCGTACGTCTAGCGAGAGCAACACGTTCTTGTACGAAACCGCGGAACGGAGCAACACCCTGTCATTTCGTCAGAAGATAATCCAAATATCATGCATTCAGCGATACTCACAGTGCCAGGACCAACCATGATAACGGGGCTCTTCGGGTTGGTGGGTAGACGGAATGTCGAACGGCGCACATGAATAGGGACCTTGTAAATAACATTGTCCTTGTAAGCTCCGCGGGGTCCTTCGATAGCGTAGGAAGGAAGGAACGTGATAGGCTCCCCGTTTGTGGTGTGTTTGACGTTCAACAAGAAATTCGTACCAACACCATAGACAGGACGGGCTGGAGAGAGAGAGTTGGTGATAGAATCATACTTGAGTACCACAGCAGTGACATGAATCGTGGTAGCGTGGAGCTTGGGACTGGAAGAAATGGAGTAGTAGCGAGGCTGCAAACGGGGGATGGAGGAAACGATAATGTCAAAGGGAATAGCCCATGCTGTGGTGTTGTCAAGGGTAGGGGGGACCGAAATGTCGTTTCCGGCAGCAAGCTGAAGCACCTCTCCGAGCTTGAAGCATCCATTCGTGACAACTGCGGCGTATTCTTCCTTGTCACTGCTCAACTTTTTGAGGAAAGCCTCAGCCTCGGAGGATGGTGCATATTTCGAGAAAGCTCCGAGCACTTGACGACCTGCAACCGCACTTATATCGATGTAGTGGCAAAGCACCGCGCTGTAAGTGGTAGGAACAGGGAATGGGACTTTTGCCAGAGCTGGGTCGAGGGAATCTATATTAATCACGGTATCTTTCTTGTGTCCGAGTCCGAGCACACAAAGCAAGCGGTCTACCTCGACGTCAGGATTGGATGGCCAGACGCCGACGTGATCACCATGTTGGTAAGTTACTCCAGAGCCTTCTATGTCGAATTCCATGTGCACGCAATTGCGACCCGCACCAGCTTTGAAAAGCTCGCGAGATACCGTAACGGGGGATGCGTAAGGGTTCTTGGCATCATGAATGCCCTTGGTCTTAGTCAGAGCGCGAACCGAAAATTCACCTAACGAACAATTAAGTATCCTGGATATGGGTAAGAGTGAGGAGCGTACCGAGGTAGACCTTTTCTGCGGGATGCGAATCGAGTTCCGCCACTGAAAAGTCGGGGGTATCTCCACCCTGACCCTCCTCGACACCCATTGCCTCAGCAAATGCATCCCACATGCCATCCTTCCATGCAAGGTAATCCTCTTCCATGCTCTTGTCGTCGTCGCCCTCGCCACGTTCGCCAATTCGAATAGCGCCCATCTTGGTCAACTCAGTGTCGACGTTACGACCGATGGCATTATAATGCTCGTAAGTCTTGTTACCGAGAGCGAACACGACATACTTGAGGCCTTCCAGCTTGTGTTCGCCATTGGTGAACTCGAAGGACTGCTCGGACAAGTTCTGCATGAGTTGCACTGCATTGTCCGTTGGCTCGCCCTCTCCGTAGGTAGCCATAACAAAGAAGACACAAGAATCCTCTGGGACTTTGTCGAGGTTCTCGAAATCATACTCCTCGGGGTCGCAAACCAGAGACGAAATACCGAACTTGGATTTTGCCTCCTTGGCCAGACGAATGGCATATTCTTCAGCGGTACCAGTTTGCGAGCCGTAAAAGATGACGATGCGCTTTTTCTGAAACATAACCGAGTCAATCGAGGGGTTAAGAGGGAGGTGGAACAACATAAGTCATACCCCCTCCTTCATTTTAGCAACAAAATCCCTTGGGTTGCTGTGTCCATTCGAGGTTTTTGTTGGAGCAGCCGGGACAACTTTTTGCTTGGAAGAGAATATTTGATCACGAAAGAGATAAGCGCCAGCGAGGACGACACCGAGCGCCAGGATTGCGACGTCGGAGGAGGAGGACGTGATGGCCATTGAGGACGGTACAAGCAGAACCAGAATAGCCTATTAACAGAAAGAAGAAGCCGAACAGAGGGCCTGCAGTTGCAGAAGGATTCCTTCCCCTGGAGAGACTCTAAAAAGAACGAAGAAGACAAGAGCAGAGTCGCCACTGCGGCAGTTGTATTCAAATTGAACGTGGCACTTTCCCACGCAATTGTTTCCGATCTAAATTGTTTGAATGTTAAAATAAATTCGAGCGAGTACGGTGGAGAGGTGACACGTTGCGTCTGTCGATGGTGGCCGTTTATAAGTGTAGACCGCCGGGGACTTCGGAGTGGGCGATGATCCGAACATAGGTTTCAACATCACGTCCTACTAATACAAGTCATCGTTATCCGTCGGCGACGCTACTATGCCGATCGGCCGAGCTTGGCCACTCCCAACCAACATTATAAGTTGCGACTCTCGGCGTTCTTGTGGCGAAACACTCATGGTCGTTTGGCTATCTATATGCAGCAGCGTTGTGTCTGATCCACACACCGGTTTCACCCGCTAAGCGATCACAGTGCGGTAGTAAGACGGATTATATATGGGCTGATACCGGTGTACTTATTTCCGCGTAGTATTGAGATCGCACAGCTGGTGCTGTTCATGATCACCGTACTTGTTGAAAATAGTGGTATTCTTCCAGATCCATGGGAGCAGATATGTTTTGATTGGGACAGCGGAGTGAAATACATTGACAATTCATGACATGAGAGCAATTAATGGCGATGTTACGTTTTAATAGATAGAGTAAGTCGGTGAACTTTACCCTGGCAGATCATAACCACACGTACATGCGTTACCCCGTCAAGCAAGGCTTTTGCCAATCCAGGATGACCAGAAGAGTCAGATTTGCCTCAACAGCCTGCAAGATCGTGACTTGATTAGCAGAATTCTTCTGGGAAATCTGGCCCACACTTCCACCAGTTCGACTCGGGAGATCAAATCGATCAAGGACAACCAACTTGAAACGGCCAACAGACCGCGGCCAAGTTTGTTCTTATCTACAGTGGGGCTTTGACCCTGAAGGTATCATCATCGGGGAAGATCTCATTCCTATTGCCAAGCGGGCGGTACCGGTCAGGGCTTGACAATCCGAGTTGAGAGAGGGAAACCCGGTTATCTGAAAGCTTACTGTCAATATTTGGAGCTCATCGAGCTTTACTCTGGCACCAGCACCTGGCAACTGTAACCTTGCAGCTAAGTGGCACTCCCTAGAACACCTTGAATACGATCTGGGAATTAGTGACAGCGTGGAATGGGGTCCAGAGTCAGCTGCATGATAAAAAATAAATATCGACGAGCTGGTATACTGTAGAAATCGCCCTACGGTAGTCACGAGGTTTAAATTGGAACCCTAACCTAAGTCGAGGGTTACGGCTAGCGCTGACACGTAGACAGTTTACGTGGTAAACGACTTCGATTCAAGTGACCAAAGTCCCACTCGAGCACTCAACTCAGTTGGAGTCGTTCCTTGAAGCGTTTACGATGTCCCTACTAAGGTCAGTCTTTATCACCATTGCATCGTAGTCCTTCCCTTGACATAATCATTAGGCTCGGTCTGTGTATAACTGGCGTGTACGCCATGTTCCTCGTGAGTCTTGTCCAGGTCCAGAGGAATCCATCTGACCCCAAGCTACGACCAGCTCTGGGCAATTGCGCAAGAGCGACGTACGAGTATACGTTCATTGTCTCAAGCTCTAAAACTGATCCCACGCGTGTAGTGTCAGTCCCATTCCAGTCTCTTGACAGGGAATCCACCCACAAGTTTAAATCGGCATTATTTATCGGGACATGCCAGAGCTTCCTCAGTTCTCTATCCGCTCTTTGTTACATCTATATGCGCGGCAAGCCAGGGTGTTCCCTATCTTCCCTACTTGGTCTCGACGTCCCCACACACGTGCAGTCCAACGGATCTTCTAAAGCAAACGCAGCCCCGAATACGAATGCATTCATTAATGGACACTCTCGGGAATCTAGACCGGGACATTCGTCTACTGTGGATGTTCTCTCTTATCGTAAACGCCTCCTCCTCAGTTACCTTCAATGTTCTAGTTTCATTGCCCTCGCGGCTCCGTTTGGCTTCGCCGCGCTCTCGTATATCACATACCCTACCATGGTACTCGGAAAGTCCTGCAAGCTCGTTCCCGTCATGCTCATGAACTTCCTTCTCTATCGACGCAAATTTGCCCCTCACAAGTATCTCGTAGTTGCGTTGGTTACAACCGGTATCAGCGTGTTCATGTTCTTCGGAAACGAGAAACCTTCCGAGGCCACATCCAACAAGACCTCTGACGGAGCGCAGTCCCCATACCTCCAGCTCATCGGCATCGGCTATCTCCTCGTTAACCTTATCCTTGACGGCGCCGTCAACTCAACACAGGACGAGATTTTCTCAAAGTACAAAGTTTCAGGCCAGCAAATGATGTTCTGGATCAATGCATTCTGTACAGTCCTGACTACAGCCCTTGGGACTCTCCCGTTACCCTATATTCCTGTCCTCCACCCCTCATCTGGCGCACAGAGCGAGTTTTCCAGCGCGTTGGAATTCATAAAGTCACACCCTTCGGTCGTCGTACCACTCATTCAGTTTTCACTTACGGGTGCGCTTGGCCAACTGTTCATTTTTGAGACACTTCAACACTTTGGATCGTTGACTTTAGTGTCAGTATTAGTATTCCATTTGTTCTTCTCAGCCGATGTATCTCATTTCGTTTGCAGGACGATCACCCTTACCCGGAAAATGTTCACCATGATCTTATCAGTAGTGGTGTATAACCACAAGCTGACCATTGGGCAGTGGCTCGGAACAGCTATCGTGTTTGCAGGGATATCAATAGAGGCCTTTGTAAAACGCAAAGGTATTGTACTCGCCAGCTTATCAGTGGACAAACACTTACAGGCATTGTAGATGTGCATCCGAAGCAGGTTGTGCTGGAAAAAGAGAAGGCCAAGATTAAGTCGTTGTAGTCACCGTTTTCATCATACCCCTCATACCCCCGTGACAACCCAAGAATATCTACACAGGTAATCAACCCGACTCATTTATACAGTATAATTATACCAGGTCGAATAATGCAGTGAAGGGGTATGTCAGGGTTCTGTCGCCATCATCCTATCATCACCGTCTTCGTCATCACTATCGACCAGCACCCTTTTGCGGTCTTCTATTCTGTGAGAATTTTTAGAGCGTGCAAGGCCGAGAGCGGGGTAATATAAACCTCGAATCTTCTTCATCGTCCCTCTTCCTACGAGACACCACTCTTTGCATCGGTACTGCGGGAAAATTGGCAACCGCAGCTTTGGCTTTGTATATAGACTCGTATTCCTACACAGGTAATTGAAAGGGGTAAGAATCAGTGACGACAACACTACTTTTTCAGCTAGGAAGTTGTGTACTTTGATCTGCATCAAAAAACCGCCGTTTGGCGATATACAGTACCGACGGTTCTGTACCAGATGGAGAGCATCTTCCCAAGACAGCTGACAATGCCGCATGACGAACATGACCACGAACGCGGGGGATAACGAAATGCCACCTATCACACACAAAATATTATAACAGTGGGCAGGGAGGACGGGTTCGTTGCAGAATTGGCGCACCATTGCAATGCACGAGAACTTTGCCACCCTGGGTCATAGCCTGTTGAATGAACTGATCCGCTCTACGCAAGAGTGATTCAGCTCTCGGACGCGAAGAACCTCAAAGGAACCTACTCCGGGAATAGTCTGATGACATTTTGTTCTTCGTTGTCCTCCACGTCCAATACCAAGTATTTGAAGTGATCAGGAAAGCGAGGCCTGACAGAGAATGCCTCTTTTTGATCTCTTATGCAGACACTGAAATCGTCATTGAGCATCGTTTTAACCTCCGTTTGCACGGTGGCACGTGAGAGGTTCAAGTCCCCAGTAGGACTTGGACACCGACAAATATCCATGACTTACATGTGAGTGACACTGAGAGATTTTAATGTTTCGAGTGATTTCGAAGCCTGGAATGGGCCAAGTAAAAGACCAGGTAGTATCTCTTGACACTCCCGTCTCATCTCATACCTGGAGCATCGTCAGCTGTGGCAACCATGCCGCGCTTGGAGGTGGCTTGGCAAGAGAAGGGTATGTCACTTGCCTCCATTCCACATCACCGGGACCTTGTACAAGATTCCTCAAGGCCTCGTCACTGAGATTGAGCGCAGCCATGGGTCGAAGGAAGGAAGGGAGAATGAATGAGAATGAATGACCGCCACCGGATTAATGGAGGTTTAGTAGTAATCGAACCGGAAGTATTTGTTCGGAGTTCGGACGCGGTTTCGACATGGAACAATACGACGAAATACCGTGCGTTTGACCCGATCTCTTTAATCTCGGTGGCCCTGCCAGCGACTTACCACACAGCGTAGGACGCTCATTGACCACGATGCACTACCTATCGAAATAAAGACAGAATTGCCGGAATCACGGCGGATCCCATGCACTATAATCACAGGCTTCCTCGGCGCCGGGAAGTCGACACTGTTGAGGTAAGTGTGCTTACTGTTTCATAACTCCGAATGCACCACCGACGACACGCAGGCGCATACTTACTGAGCGACATGGGTATCGCATCGCAGTAATCATGAACGAGTTCGGGGACACAGCTGTATGTACCCCAGTTGCGTTTCAAGCTTAAACACTCACCAAGAGGCAGAATATCGAAGGTTAGTTAAGCGGGTGACCATGTTCCTACCGTACATTTATCTTCCTTGATTAGCCAAGGCAATTAATGTTGCCTCTAGCGAGGACCCAATGGCAGAAAGCTCAGAGGAATTGCTTGAACTGGCAAACGGGTGCCTATGCTGCAGTATCAAAGATGCAGGCATCGCTGCTATCGAGAAATTGATGGAACGGAAGGGTGCATTTGACCATATCATACTCGAGACCACCGGACTTGCTGACCCTGGTGAGAATCATCACTATCATTCACGTTGCAAATCCAGTTGAGCTTCGGTCGAAAACAAGGTCCCATTGCGTCTATGTTTTGGCTAAACGAAGAATACTCCGCGGGGCTTAGCAAGCAAATATCTCTTGATGGTGTGGTCTGCGTGGTAGACGCAGCTTTTGGCCAGCAGGTAATCACGAGCATGAATCCATGGCAAGCTTGACTACTGATCCAGTAGCCAATTAGCAAATGGAGGAAGACCATTCAGTCGATGGTATTGGCGAGAGCCTCAGGTGTGCTAGTTTTCACGGTGACCATACCTATGCTGACATTTCCATGGCACAGACAAATAGCGTGCTCGGATGTGATTCTCTTAAACAAGGTCGACCTCGTATCGGACGACAGACTAACTGTGACAGAAGAAATGATTCACAAGGTCAATCCATCAGCACCAATTCACCGGACAATACAAGGAAATATCGATCTAGCCCACATCATCAACATCGATGCCTATGCGGGAGCCAAACAACTACAAAACCCCACCTATCAACCTCACCAATGTAGTGATGCTCCCGATGGCTGTCATGACCATACTCACCAGAGCTCTGCTACGCATTATGAACTTCGTGGAATATCCAGCCTTCAGTTGTTCATCCCTCCGCTGACGCGCGATCAGCTGACCGGACTCGAACATTGGATTCAAGAATTGCTTTGGCGACATGACGACCCCACAGGGGGAGACCGCAAGGACCATAACAGTAATCTCAGAGTGCTACGTTGCAAGGGACTATTCATCCTGCAGACCGGTGAAGAATTCATGCTTCAGGGAGTACAGAACATGTACGAGATTACGCTGGTGAAAGCACAGGACGTGGTTGGAATTCCCGACGCTGGGAAACTGGTCTTGATCGGAAAGGGGCTGGATGATACCCTGAGAGAGAGCTTAGAGGCAGTGTTCAAAACGTGAACGGCTATGCAGGGATATCTGGTGAGTGGCATGACATCCTTCTCAACACGCTGGTGTGAACTTGGCGACCAGCTTTTTTAGAACTCATTCAACGAACCCTTGCACTAACATGTATTTTGAATAATTGTACTTGCTATGCCACATCTCATCGAGAATAGCTCCAAGCGAAGTACTTAGGTTACTACTGGGTACTTTCCACCTGAATTCCTTTGGTTTATTATGTAATTGCGGCAGGCGTGACCGAGACCCGAATCATCTACTCGACCAAGATAGTTTGCACGGAAGCATCGTTAGAAGGATCGAACTGGACAATACCCCGATGGCGAGCAGCCAGCCAAGTCTCGTCGCCCCCGATCCGGCTAACGTTAGGATCATCACAACGCTTGGTCATGTAGACCATGGAAAGACCACGCTGATGGATGCACTTCTAGCAGCAAACAACATCATATCGCCCAAGATGGCCGGAAAGCTGCGGTATCTGGACAGTCGCGAAGATGAGATTGAACGCGGCATCACGATGGAAAGCAGCGCTGTTTCGCTCAAGTTCCAAGTCAAGGAACGCGATGACGGTATGCATATAGTCCGATGAAAGGAAAGTACCGTGACAGGCATCCACAGGCATCCCTCCAAAAACTTATATCATTAACATGATTGATACCCCAGGGCACGTAGATTTCTCTACCGAAGTGTCTACCGCATCCCGTTTATGTGACGGAGCGCTAGTGCTCGTGGATGTGGTCGAGGGAGTTTGCACGCAAGTGAGTTCCCGCGTCTGCAAACTAGAACACTTCGCCTAGTAATCACCCACAGACCATCACTGTGCTCAGACAAGCATGGCAGGACAGTTTACGTCCGATCCTCGTAATCAACAAGTTGGACAGATTAATCACTGAGCTGAAGCTTGCTCCGATCGAAGCATATCACCATCTTGCGCGGCTTATCGAACAGGTCAACGTAGTGATGGGTGAATTTTTTGCTGGTGAACGTATGGAGGACGACCTACGCTGGAGGGAAGAACGGGACCGCCGACTTGCTGCGAAGAAGGATCAGTACGCCGATGAGGGAGAGGCTGCAGCAAATGAGGAGGACGCCTTCAAAGAGAAAGACGATGAAGACATATATTTTGCACCGGAACGTGGAAATGTTGTTTTTGCATCCGCTATAGATGGGTGGGGCTTCCGTGTGGGGAAGTTCGCCCAACTCTACTCCGCCAAGCTTGGATTCAAGGAAGCCAACCTGCGACGAGTCTTGTGGGGAGATTTTTACTTGGATCCGAAGACGAAAAGAGTCATCAGTTACAAGCATCTACGAGGGCGCTCCTTGAAGCCTCTTTTCGTGCATTTTGTGTTGGAAAACCTATGGGCGGTCTATGATGCTGTCGTCTTAAACCCGTCAGTATCCAACTCTTTGAGACAAGCAATGTTTGACATGGTTGTAGGAATGCTGAGAAAGTGGCCAAGATTGTATCCGCGCTGAATCTGAAGCTTCTACCTCGCGATCTCCGTTCGAAAGATAGTCGACAACTGCTCTCACTCATCTTCAACCAATGGTTATCACTATCGACTTGTGTAATTCAAAGCGTTATCGACATCGTCCCTTCACCTCCTGCTGCTCAAGCAGTTCGCCTACCTCGGATACTGTATCCGAACGTCTTCGATCAGGAAATCCAGCCCAAGAATAAAATAGAGCGGGATCTTTACTCTTCCAGCTCGGGTGCTGGCGCATATGTCACAGCATATGTCAGCAAGATGTTTGCCGTTCCCAGGAAAGAACTACCTGAGAACAAGGTCAGACCTCTGACGGCAGAGGAACTACGCATGCGAGGAAGAGCGGCTAGAGAAGCGCGCAAGGAGGGAGCGTCTACTGATTTGGGGAGTATGGCGATCACCGAGACCCCTGAAGATACCGCTGACGCTCAGGAAACACTCCCCGTGGCCAATGACGAGGCCCTTCTCGGCTTCGCTCGCCTGTACTCTGGGACCATCAAGGTTGGCACAAAAATATATTGCGTCTTACCCAAATACAGCATCACTTTGTCGCCTGATCACCCTGCGAATATTAATAACCTCGTGGTCGCAGAGGTGGAGGGTTTGTACGTTATGATGGGACGTGAGTTGCAGCCAGTCGCTAGCGTCAAAGCTGGAAATACCTTCGCGATTAGGGGGTTGGAGGGCAAAGTCTGGAGAAACGCGACACTCTGTTCTCCCGGAGAAGCCGGAATTCTTCGAGATAGTAGTCCCCAACAGGATCAGGAGTGTCTCATCAACCTCGGGGGTGCTAATCGAATGGTATTGTCTAGACTTTGTTGTCTCCGTCCACCCACCCACTAAATTCGCGCGATCTAGACACCCCCTATTGTACGCGTCGTGCTGGAGCCCGAAAATCTTGCTGACATGCCAAAGTTGGTCACTGGGCTTTCCCTGTTGGCACAGGCAGATCCATGCGTGGAGACTTTCCAGCAACAAACCGGCGAGCACGTCATTCTCACAGCAGGGGAATTGCACTTAGAGGTGCGCCTGTGCCTTGTGTTCATCTCCTGCCTTCATATATACAGTAATTCCTACAGAGATGTCTGAAGGACCTGCGCGAGCGTTTTGCGCGAGTGGGGATTCAAGCCTCTAAACCCATTGTCCCCTTCTGTGAGACTGCCGTAAAGGCCCCTGGTAAGTCCCTGACGTGCTCCGAGTTGCACTCATGTCTGTTACCAAACGCATCCAGATATGGCACCTCCTAAGACACTGAATGCCGTTCGCGGGACCATAAAAGGAGGAAGTTATCAAAATATCGTCACCTTCACTCTGCGGTCGGCACCTTTGCCGGACAGCATTCTCCTTTTTATTCAACAAAATCTGTCAACGCTTAGATCATTGCTACAAGAACGCAAGCACACGGACCGGAACACTTCTGATGGGGACAGTAATGTCGTTACCGAGGCGGACCGTCCTGAGATACGGGGAAACCTAGTGCACGTTCCAAGTGTCAAACCAGAGCAGTTTTGGGTCGCCTTAAAGGAGAAGTGTACTGAAGCAGGAGGTGAATGGGTGAATATCGATGATAGGATCTGGGCATTTGGTCCTCAGGGCGCTGGAGGTTGTCTTCTACTCGATGCCCGTAAAAATGTTATTCCCACATCGTGCGTTACCATCATGATCTTGCGGCATAACGTAGTAACCGTTCTCGCAGGCTGAAGCAACGCTTGATGCCGGATCAAGTTCCAGATGCCTCCCATATGGGAAATGGGTTAAAGAGAGATTCTGACTTCACCGGTCATATCGAGACAGGATTTCAGCTCGCAACCTTTCAGGGGCCGCTCTGCGCGGAGCCTGTTGAAGGAGTTGCTTACTTCGTCGAGGACGTTCATGTCGACGCTGAAGGTTTGGAAAGGGAGATTGGTAAGTTCTTATCCTGGATGAGGTGAAAGTGGTTGCTGATGGGGATTCGGAATAGCCCAGAATAGGCTAACGCAAGTGACGGGATCAGCGATATCAGCCGTGAGAGACGCCTGCAGGAATGCCCTGCTGGACTGGTCGCCAAGGCTTAAGTTGGCAATGTACTCGTGTGATATCCAAGCATCTAGTAAGTTATCAATACTACCTGGTTTGATGCTGACTCATGTACCGTTGTTTTCTCTCAGCGGACGTCCTTGGGAAAGTGTACGGCGTGGTGGCGAAACGACGTGGCCGAATTGTAGGCGAGGAGATGAAAGAGGGGACATCCTATGTTACCGTCTCCGCGCTGCTGCCTGTGGTGGAAAGTTTCGGCTTTGCAGATGGTACGCGAGTTTTCGATTCAGAGTACCTGGGTGATTGACAGGGATTCAAGATATAAGAAAAAGAACATCCGGTGCAGCAAGTCCCCAACTGATTTTTAGCGGGTAGGTCATGATTGGTGTAATCCATGTGAGGTCAGCACTGAATGGGGGTGGATAGTTATGAAATGCTCGATCAGGATCCATTTTGGGTCCCCACGACAGAGGAGGAACTAGAAGACCTCGGTGAGAAAGCAGACCGGTCGAACATAGCCAAGGAATATATGGATGCCGTGCGAGAGCGCAAGGGAATGTTTGTCGATAGAAAGATCGTGCAGTTCGCGGAGAAGCAGAGGACGCTGAAACGATGATGACCAAGTTGGTGCCAGTGTTTCAACATTTGGTTAGACACAACATGCACAACTTTTCCCGGATCTCTCGAACAACTCTACAGCAATACAACCTTTGTCACTCGGCATTGTTTGAAGTAGTGCTCCGGAATCTAATCTACAAGCCTTCTCATAAAATTTTGATAAAATGACTATGCTGGCATAGGATTGAGAAAGGTCCATGTTACAAGATACGGAATGGCATGGGTGTAAATAATTAAAATTAATTCGTAAGGGACAATTCCGTCACGGCCTGTCACGCGTGGCAAGCAAGCCGTGTTGAATGTCCGCCAGCCTTCGCCACACGAATCTTCGTTTCGACCAGTGGCGGATTTTGAATTGTGCTGCCAGCGTGACACCCCTATCGCATGTGTGTCACGGTCTCTGAAGTTTATCATATTGCACAAGTTCTTCCTTCTAATTCTCGGGATCAATGGCTGGGAAACCAGCCTGGTAACACATCTCACAAGCCCTGAGCATTTGGAATTTTTTCGGGCAGCAGATCTATCCAGATTTGTGCCTCGATGCATGGAAAGCTGACCTTTTTGGTACACTCTCGTCACACTGAGATACGCACGATCCATGTGATGCGTTTATGAAATCATTGGACGTGATCGGTTGTCGCCGACGTGGCAGACATGGCAAAACCGACACAAAAACAAGATAAAATTGGCCGACTACGCGACGGTTGGGTATGATTACGTAACACGCTAGTGAGCGAGAGAAGGCACCGCGAAGACTTCATCCATGTTACCAGGTTCTCTCCCCTCGTCTTCGTCGCCCTCAACGTTCTACCCGCATCTTGGAAACATCTGTCGTTCTTCCATAGGCTATCCATGGCTACGCTCGGTGTCGCTTATGGTGGTCTAACTCACCAGAACGGCGTTAGTACGGAGGAGGTCGCCGAAGAGCAATATATCACCACGTTCTTCTGTCGAGCACTATATGATTATCAGACAAACGATGCCTCATCCTTGTCCTTTCGCAAGAACGACATCATAGAGGTCTTGACCCAGCTGGAATCCGGCTGGTGGGATGGACTTCTTGGCGACGAACGGGGTTGGTTCCCGTCGAACTATGTCACCACGATCTCCGATGAGGAAGCGGAGCTCGCGTTGTCCCAGTATGATCAGCAAGCGTTTCAACAGCGTCAATTCGAACAGGCACGGGATACCTCGCAAGACTCGCAGGAAAGGAATGGTCAGCTTCGCGGAGAAATCGTTCAGGACCACTATGCTTCGGAAGCCGACTGGAGCGCAAGCGAGCCAGTCGACTCTTCCAATGGATTTCTTGAACTTGGGAATACCATTTCTGAAGGAGAAGCAATGTCAAATGACTTTTGGATGCCACGGGTTGCGCAGGACGGTCAGGTAAGTTACTCAATTACTGGTTTTAACGCATACAGTGTTGATTCATGGTTGCAATAGATCTATTACCTCAACACGCAAACAGGTCAACGTTCTCGCGACCTGCCTCTTGACATCGATGACACTTCTGATGGTGATCTCGCTGGCTTGACCGCTTCACAATCTAGCGCTCGTGCCGGGACCAGCGCCGGACTGGGTTTTGGTGCGCTAGCGGAGACTACCATAGCTGGCTTTGGCGTACCTAAACGGTCGGGCACTCCGGAACCTTGGGCTAGACGACTTGCCGACGACGGCATGTCGTACTTCTACCAGAATAAGCAGACCGGTCAAGTGAGCTGGACGCTTCCGGAGACCGATCTTTCGATCAAGAAGGGCCGCGCTCGTGCCCTCACTAATTCCTCTACGGCCTCCTCGGAATTCCTTAGTGGTCATGACGAACCAGATCGTATCCCTCGTTCGCGGTCGGGCTCTGCGGCCTGGCAGGACCGTGGGGTACGGGAGCGGAGTCAAAGCGTTTCTGAACCCATTAGTGACTCGGATGATTCCGCAGTCTATTCTTCGGATCCTGACAACTCGCCTTCCACGAGCAGAACTTCCCAGAATGGTCAGCAGGACGAACTGGCCCCGGCACTCCAAAGAAATCCAACCTTGGAGCTTACTGCTGCCGAGAGAATCGCCCAGTCCTTACAGCAATCCCTTGCATCTCCTCCTCCGGAGTTGGTTTCCGACCTATCGCACATTGCCAGGAATGCTATTGCGTCCGTTGTTCAAAAGAACCAGTCACTCAGTGGGGTTTCTCGTCGACCTGAACACACACAAGCCCTTGACAACCTTATCACATCGGTCGTGGTTGCTGTTCGTGACCTTCTTTATATCTCGGCGCCTCCATCTGGCCATATACCCAGCCAACTTATCCCACGGGATGCCCGGGACCGACGTGAGACCACCGCTGCCCAAACGCTCCTTAAACCCGCTCAACGCAAGGTCACGGCAACATTATCTAAATTGGTTCTCTCAGCACGTGCTATAGAATACGATTCGGGTCCCGCTGCGCAGGAAACCACCTCTCGCATCGAGAGCGATGCAGAGGAGCTCGATAGGGCTATCGTGGCCTTTGTCATAGAAGTCCAGAGATATCACAGCGAGCAACAAGTAACGGTCGGCGCTAAACGAGTACAAGGTTGCTTCTCTGTGGTTCACGTTGGACTTGGACTGGTAGGAGCTGGCTATGGTGGAACGTGGAAGGGATTTGGCTGGGTTCCTATGGATGACACCGAAGAGTTTCCCCAGACTGTCCTCACATCGGATGCATTTTCGGAATTCAAGACACAGATGGTTTCTGTGCATGCGAAGTTCGGAAGCCTCCACACCGCCTTGAGAAACCGGGTTAATGAATCTCGTGAGTACCCCTTGGTATGGTTGTCGTTCCTGACACTTAGTCTATGGGACAGAACAAGGTGTATGGGTGGCTAGCCGGGAGGTTCTCACAGGGCTTTTGACGCTCCTGCTATTTGTGGCCAACCTTCATATCGCTCGCCATGTCGATATCGATGGATTTTTCTCGGAATCCGCTGCCGAGGAAGATAGCGCATTGTACGCCCAGACAGTGGACAGGGCACGGATATTAAGTCGTACTTTAGAGTCGGCCTTGCAAGCCCTCTATGATGATGCGTCAATCTTGCTTTTGACCACCCAGCACATCCGCCAGCCCTCGAGCAAGGCATCCCGGGACGAACTTTACGACTATCTGGATGTAATAGCTGCATCGATCAAGTCGAACCTGCAATTCCTTCTACAGACCCTGGACGCCTTGCTATCCGTGGGACATGATCAAGCGGACATTGCTGAAGGAGACTACAAGGGTGCAATTGAGTGGCGGGTATCGCGGTTAAGCATCATGGACAGTCATTATGACGCGCGGCCCATGTCGGTCCTCAACCCGGCCGACCCGGAGAGTGAAGATATCGTTGATATTGAGGTGGCATTTGGTGCTTCAGGAAGCAGGAGGGGGACAGCCCAACCCGACCGAGTTCCGTCGTTCCGCAGCCAATCTCAAATGTCTGACAATACGATCACTCTCGAGGATCTCTCCAAGCCGGATTCTGCGCGGATTGCTACGTCAAGTGATTATACTCTGTCAGTACATACTCTGGTTCCATCAGAACGGCATATGGAAGGATCGATCATGAGCGATACGATGTCACTAAATGACGACGAATGTGGGTCCTTTCAACACTCTGCCCTCACTTTTGATGACAAGATATCACAGCGACTGTGACTCGGACTGCTACCAATGCGCAGAAGATAAAGAAGATTTTCGGTGACGATGCTCCTGAGCATATCATCAGTACAAAGCCGTGGTATTTGCGGCCGAACTATACCAAGAGTGAAATGACCATCGATGTAGATGGTAGCGTTCGCGCTGGTACAGTCCCTGCCCTCGTAGAACGCCTGACGTCGCATGAAACTGGTGGTACGTACCTCGCGATAGCACGGCAGATCTTTCCAATGACTTGTTGATCAGACCCGACCTTTATCAAGACATTCTTGATGACATACAAATCACTCACAACGCTAGACGAGCTTTTCGATCTCCTTGTCCGACGCTTCTGCATCCAGCCACCTAATAACCTAAATCCTACGGAGTTGGAGGAATGGAAGAAACTCAAGCAACACATCATCCAGATGAGGTTCGCTCTCTTTGTCTTCGCCGGGCCTGGTCTTCACAAGTCTCTTGTAGGGTGCTCAATACATTCAAAGCTATGGTAGCCGACGACGACTTTCTCGAGAAGGAAGACATGTACATTCTCGACCGGATGAAGGAGTTTCTGTTGCAAGATGCTGTTAGCAAGATTGCAATATCTAAACAACTGGTGATTTTGATCGATCGTGCTGTAGGTGATGCGAGATTACCAGAATGCCTTGATTTTAAAGAAATTCTTAGCGCGCCGGAGAACTCAAAAAGACGATCACGCCGAATCTGGTGTCCCCTCCCACATCCATTGTGCCCAAGACTGGAAAGCGAGTGAAACTGCTGGACGTCGACCCTCTGGAATTGGCGCGACAGTTGACGATTTTGGAAAGTCAATTATATCAAAGAATCCGCCCCATGGAATGCCTATTGAGATCGCGGGAACAAAAGACCGACCACAATGATAACATTGCTCGGGTTATTCAGACTAGCAATAGGGTAGGTATCACACCTTGGTATAGATACATGAGCTAATACCCCACAAGATAGCCAACTGGGTTGCTGATGCAGTCCTCATTCACGAAGACTCCAGGAAACGAGCAGCTGTTCTCAAACAATTTATACTCATCGCTGACGTAAGTAGTCTGTATGGTATTGGCAGAGCTTGCTGCTGACCCCCACGATAGCGTTGTCGATTTTTGCAGAATTATTCTAGCATGGTTGCTATCGTATCTGGGTTAAACTCGCCTCCTATCCGACGATTGAAGCGTTCATGGGAACAAGTCAGTTCGCGACACATGACACAGCTGAACGCTTGCGAGATGACGATCGATTCGGGAAAGAATTTCACCAATTACCGTTCGACGCTCGCCAAAGTTGCACCCCCATGTGTGCCCTTCATTGGTACGAATGGATTGCGTCAGTCTTTGGATCCTAACTTGACGTGTTACTAGGTGTTTTCCTTACCACTCTAACGTTCATTCAAGACGGTTCCAAGGATATCCTGCCAGGTAATCTGGTCAACTTCCGGAAGCGCCAGAAGGCCTCCGAAGTCATCCAAGATATCCAGCGTTGGCAAACTCTACCCCATCACTTCCATCCGCTTGCCGCGGTTCAGATGTACATCGAAGAGTCGCTTGGAAAGTTCAGCGACCAGGTCGACGTTGGCGACATGTTCTGGAATCTTAGTTTAGAGCGGGAACCCCGTGAAAGGGAAGATGAAAAGATGGCGCGTTTGCTGCAAGAGAGCGGATTTTTGTAGATGTAGGATGACGATCTGCTTGTATCCACTGTCGTCTGTTGTATTGGTTATGCTCCCCGAGGATTGCTTGCTACCCCTAGTCGGTCAATCAAATTTCAAACCTATCATACATATGATTGCTGGTTTGCTGTGATATGTTCACAGTATAGTACAACGTAAAAGCACACCAAGATCAGTCACATACATGTGGTTAAGCACCCGTTTCTGTGTGACCATCGCCGCGAAAGAGCTCCCGGGAGAACGAGGATGTCCCGACGGGATCAACCACTCAGAGACCCCGTGCCACTGACTACGCGGTATCCACCCCTCGCCCCCTGCGATTGGAACCGTCCACACGTCGAGCCCCTCGTCGCGTTCCCACCATAGCTCGTCGATTGATAATTGGCGGCATAGGAACCTACAAGTAATCCATCCACCGGCGAGCGTCACGTCAGTAAAAACCCCACATCCATGAATGGATGGGATCGTACCACGCAGCACGCCTCGTTCCCCAAAGCCCAAACAATGCAGCAAGCATAGTTCGAGCGTGTTGAACACCGCCGGGATGGCGACATACACGAGGACGACTATCGCCGCGGTAGTGATTGGATGTGCGATCACTGCAATTCCGACGTCTCAGCAACGTTGCGTTTTCGAAAGGGGGGAACGGTGGTGGGGGAGGGGTTGATGACAGGAGAAAAAGCAAAACGACACGGACCGTAATCTATCAGGGCGATCAGGGCTGCGACGAACTCGTTCCGGAACGTTTCGAATGGGGGATAAGTCCATACGGCCCAGAATGCTTGGGAGACGTAGGACCAGAGGACGACGCAGAGATTGGACACGAACGTCCATAACGCGCGCAAGAGCTCGAGGATCTTGTCCCTCAGAGCAGGAAAGTCGATGTCTTCGATGGGAGTGGGAGCCATTTCGTGCCACACTCGAAACGATGGGGGAGGGGGGAAGGAAAGGTGAACGAAGCCGGAAAGGGAGCCCAGTCGCACAGGAAGGGAACCCTGAGGTGGATTCTTTTAAAACGAGGCCTCATGGTCCGAGCGCAGGTGGCAGAACTTGCTCAATGACGACGTTGACGGACGTAAAGTAAACGGCATTAGTAGTAGTCGGCAGTCGGACGTTTCACCCTGCCTCAGCTCAGCGCTCAGCCTCGGTCCCAACCAAGCAACCAAGCCCAATCCTCGACACATCCCGAACAGTACTTGCTGGCTCATGTCACAAAAGGAGGCCACTTTCTTCGAACGAGAGCGCGATCGACTCTCCGCAGAGATCACCGCAGTAAGTTAAGCGCTGCACGTTTCGAGAAAACGAGAACCTGAACAAGAATCGTCCCAGGGATTCGAGGAATTGCTCTCCTCGAGTAACGTCCTGAATCGCAAGCTGGAAGAAGTCCTTGGGATGACGAGAGAATACGAGACGATCGCTTCCCTCTGGCAAAGCTTCCATGAATTGATGCACGGTCAAAATCAACTGCCTGATGATCCCAGAACAGTCCCCGGAACGGGTGCCCACGTCGTCTCCACCAATTCAGGACGTCAATGAGCTCGTTTCGCGGCGACTACAATAGAGACAGAGGATGAGCTACATCGTCGTCATTTTTTCCCGACATCGTTTGCAAGACTATCCAAGTACAGGCAATAGAAATGAACAGAGCGTGTATGTATTATTGCAGCAAAACAAGAGAAAAGATAAAATGCCGTTTAAAAACAAAGTCCGTTATACATCTGCCCAAGAGGCAACCTGAATGCATAACAATAAGATAACGCCGCGGTGTCATCAACAACCATGCAACTTACCCAAGAGAACCCGGCAAACTCTTGCTGGTCGCGAGATGACAACTGACCGTGCACCGGCGTCAAGGTCGGTTGTTCACGAGTGAACTCTTCGTCAAAGTTGCTCGTGTCAGCACTGCCGTTCTAATGGGATCTTGAGCATTGAAATCTGCAGAATTCGTGGGGACTTACAATGGTCGGGAAGTACGGTGGAGGAATGCGCTTGTTGACCACGTCGTCAAAGTTCACGTCTTTGAAGAACGGATGCCTCTTTATCTCCTCAGCGTCTGCCTTGGTTGAGCCGAGTCGACGCGTGGGATCCCTCGTCAACAGCTGTGGATGCCTCAGTACCGCAGAGGACCAGTCAGAGTCGCGTGGACACTACCTTCTGCAGGATCGAAACAGCGTCCCTCGGCATAGTGATCGGGTATAATGGCTCGTCTTCTAAAATGGCATCGAAAATTTCATCCTCGTCATCACCACGGAAAGGTGACTGTCCAAGCAGCATTTCGTACGTCAGTACGCCAAAGGCCCACCAGTCAACGGCGCGTCCATAACGCTGTTCCAGAAGAATCTGATCCAGTAGCGTGTGAACTTAGTGGCATGGCCTCCTGAAGAATTGTAAATGGGCGAACCTCGGGAGCCATAAACTCTGGAGTGCCACAGAAGGTGCTTGTGGTCGAACCGTACCACATATCTTCCTTGCAAAGCCCATAATCAGCGACCTTTACGTGGCCATCGAGCGTCAGCAGAATGTTATCCAGCTTCAAATCTCTGTTGAAGTTGAGCTCAATTGGAACACCGAGCAGCGAGAGGTAACCAACCGGTAGATAATCCCATTGGCATGGAAATATTCCAAGGCCAGAAGGACTTCGGACGCGTAGAACTTCGCTTGGCGGAGAGAAAACTGTTTCCGCTGGATGTGTAACATAAGGTCTCCTCCGCTAACATACTCCATCACAAAGTAGACCCGAGTCTCTGTCTGGAAACAGGAATGAAGACCAAGCAAAAAGGGATGACGTTCACGAGCGGCGGCCAGAAACACACGCTTCTCAGAACGAGTGCTAAACGTCCATGAGCAGATGTCCTCAACTATACTGCAGTACAGATATCGCACCTTTCCACTTCATCATTGTCGATGATAAACTCCTTCTTCAAGACTTTGATTGCATACAATGCATTGCTTCTCTTTTCCTCCGCGAGCATGACTTTACCGAAGTTTCCTTTTCCAAGGACAGCCAGGAAATTAAAATCATCGAGACCAACCTTCCGCTTGCGAGCGGGGGCACGCTGAGTAGGGGACACAGTCTGGACTACCTCAGCCTGCTGACGCTGAAGCGCATATTGTTGTTGTTGTTGTAAGGGCGGAGGAATCTGAGGAGGTAAGCTTTGCTGAGGGTAGGTAGGCTGCTTCCACCAAACAATCAGCTTCATCCGGGCTACAGATTATTAAATATAATTCACCTGAACCGGGGGGATGCCAAAGTCTTCCTGTTCATATCCCGTCGGGGCCGGAGCTGCCGGAGGGAGCAATGGCTCGTTCGGGTAAGCAGGGGGAACAGGGACTCTTGCTCCAGGAGGCGGTCGAAGCGGAACACTCGACGAAGGTTGTTGATGATACCGAAGATCAACCCCATCCTGAGTAGGCGTGCGACGACCGTAGGGTTCCGCGGGCGGTGCCGAAGGTGGTACGTCTGCTGTTCCTGTAAGATGTAACCGCTCCACGCTCTGAGTGATGGGAACATCGACTGGCGGAAGTGGTACAGCCTGGGTCTGGGGGGTATGGATCTGCGTGACCGGTCTTGCGGCGGCGGTTCTACCCCCGCGTGCTCGATTGATGTCACGCCAGTCACGAAGCAGTTGATTGGCGGTTTCCATGGACATGCCACAGAAGTCGGGAACGAGGTGGGCACAGTTTGCGTGACATGTGATCTCACACTCGGTGCACCGGCGGGCATTCTTACGACCAAGAGGGAGGATGTAACCACAATGGCAACACCAATTCGCGCCCAGATTGGTGATAGGCTCAAAGCGGTGAGGGATCCTATGGTTAATCTTCTCTGGATCGTCATTCTGTAACACGAGATAGCTAGACATCAACCAAAGAAAGGGCAACTGAATGGGATGACATAGACATACCCCGGTATTTGATTTCGAGATACATTTTGTGACAACCTTCTCGTAACATTTCTTGTGACATATGTATCGACAATCTTCGCATTGATATCCCAGCGCGTTGAGGAGGAAATCGCCACAGAAAGCACAGAGCATGATCTGGTAGAATTGCCGTTGAATGAATTTATGGCCATTCATTTCATGAACTTCGCCTTTACGCTTCCTGAGGGCGCCTTGACGACCGAGCCCTCCGGGACCATCCAGAGGACGCTTCCTCACGTTCTCCTTGACTGTGACACTGTCATCAAAGTTATGCAACGCAACGACACAGGGTACGAACCAAAGTTCAAGTGTAAAGCCAGTGCACCAGCAGGTTCAACAGCAAACCAAGCATCGATCCCTTCATTTTGACTCGTGAAGCCCGACGATCCACCGGGTTGACCCACTGCCCCAGGGCCTAGATTCAGCGGGGCATTTACGTCTCCGAAGGCACCAGGTTGCCCTGGCGGCCTCCCAACATGTGGATCACCATCCATAGCACCGGCTGTCACCCAACCACCCTGACCGTTGTCCATCATGACCTTTTGCCGTCTCAGCGCTTCGACAAGATCACTGATCCGGAGACAAAGGAGACCGATGGGAACAGGGTGCGGCTCGGAAACTTGTTTATCGTAGACTGCGATCTCGACTTCGTTTGCCTTATCGACGGTAATCTCGAAATCTTCGTTCCAACGGTCCGTGCGGGATGGATGGGAGCGAGCGCGTTGAGTGCCTTCAATCTTGAGGGAGACATAAGTTTCGACGATTTGCTTGGACGAAGAACGAAGTCGGCCCAAGGAAACAATAGGAGGATGATCAAGTTCCCGGGCGCCCTTGACGGTGACAAAGAGCTTGCCGGACAATGGCTTGGCACGCATGTTCTCCTTTCGCTCGCCACCTACGCCTAATGCCCTTTAAAATCGCGGAGGTAACGGGAATAGAGCGGAACAGAATCTCACCAGACTGTTGATCCTCTTCCTCTACATCGTCTAAAATGTGTAAATTCTTGTACCGCTTGAGAGCGGACTGTAAAAGTTGAATCTTTTTCTCGCTCTCGACTCGCTTGCTCTCGGCATCCGCGCGGGATTTCTTGTCTCCGTCCGCTTGGTACAGCTTTGCCATCTTATCGATGCCCTTCTTGTACTGCAACTCGACCTGGAGCTTGAATTCAAGCTGATGAAGCATCCTGGATATTTTGGCAGTAGTATGAGGGGTATCGGCTTTGATGAGGTCAAGGTTCGAGTATTGCTTGATCTGAGGGATGCCCTCCTCACTTCCAAGGAGTGTATGGGAGCTATCAGGGGACCCGGCGGGACGACCACCGGGACCGAAGGAGTCGGGGTCGGAAGGAGGAATTTGGGGGAGGGAACGGTCTCTGTCGGCGCCACGATTGGACTTGGTAGCGGAAGACGGAGACAAAGGAGAGCCTGCTGATCGAGAAGGATCGTCGCGCTGGGCCTGGAGCTTCTTGCGAGCCTGGAGCTCGCGTAGGGTATCTTCAAAGTAAGACAAGGAGCGCTCGGCTTCCCGAATTTTTGCATCGTTGCGTCTCAGGACGTCTGGGTTTGATGTCGCTTGACGAAGATGCCTGGACGCATCAAGGACTTTGCGTTCTGTTTCGATGCGTTTGAGGACATCTTGTATTTTCTGGTCGAGCTCGTCGAGCTTGTGAATGGAAGACTGATCGGCGGGCGTGTTTGTCGATTGGAGCGATAACGACGTACCATGACCGTTCAGATGCAAAAGGTGATCTGGCTTGGTTGGCGAAGTGGCAGTCGATGGTGGGCGGTCGAGGCTGTGATATCCGAGATAACAACCCTATCCAATTTTTATTCTCACTTGGCTATCTCGTAATCACCCTATTTAAATATTTATCTTTTCCTCGCCCCTGTCCTCCATGTCCTTCTCCTCCACCTCCTCGATCCGCGTCGCGTCGCAAGACCACACCCTCCGTCTCAAAATCACCCATAATCTGGTGCATGGATCGCCCTCCGACGCCGTACACAGCGTCAAAGGGCGCTTACCAAAGGAACTCGACGTCCTCTGGCTATCCGATCTCACCATCTCGCTCTCCGGGTCGCTCGACGGCCACCAAACACCCGCGCATGACATCGCACGCTCGGGACTCGTACACCACCTCCAAGCCCACCTGAAAGCGGCACGCTTGCAACACCACCTTCTTTTCGTGCACTCATTTTCCCCTCTAGAACGCAGATCGACTCGGTCTCAACAATGTGTCGCGTCCGTTTGTCGATGACGCTGACGGCCTCCCCAAATGTTGGCCACGATTTCCCATAATCCTTTCTGGTGTCTGATCTCGTGTTGCAAGTGACGCTGACGCCCTCACGCCCGTTACCTCACGCGTCACGTCCCCATGCCAATCTCGTTTCCTTGCACTTTGCCTATAGCTGGAGGACCGTTGCAGGACGCAGTGACATTATTAATTCCGGTCACCTGGTCGGAGAAGTTAATCCGTTTTCTCAGACTCTTTTTCTGCCCGCCAAAGCGCTCCTCAATCGTGTGACCGAACAGTTTTTAATATATCACCTCGTAGGGTACGCCGTCACTTGATGTCAGATGAGCTCGGATCAATGCGCACTCGATTAATATAGCCGTTACCCTCTCATTTTTGGACTATGGTGCAAGGTAGGTCCGTATATGCGTCGCCGTTTGGGCCATCACTCATTCTTCTGTCAGAGACTTGACCTAGAGATGCAATACTTTCCCTCCATCGGCCACTCTATTGTGGAAATAATGACTAGGTCGCAAAACCCTCGGTTCTTGTCGAAATGTAAACGTCTTTTAAAGGTATAATCAGTCCGCGGGTCTTTCCCTATTGATTCCGATTATGAGGCCGTAGATTGCCCGCAATCATCATAAATTTGTCCTCCAGACTTGCACCGCTGCTCTATTTTCCTGTACTGATGACGCTACTTCTGAGACCTCGGAAAAGGAAATGGACAATCTTCCCGCGACGCCTGTCCTCACGGACGAACAGGTTCTGTGCGAGAGTATGGAGCAGCTTTTCCGGGTGGGAGTTCCCCAACGCCGTTTCAAGGTCGGTCGTATTCAGTCACCTAAGCGAGGGCATATGTCGTACACATAATTTACAGCCGTCAGCAACGTCCCACATCGTGTCGTTGCCACAAGATGACGACGACAGTCTGCTGCCGTGTATACCCGACGCAGGGATCGATGATGAAGCCTCCTGGGTCGAACTGCCCGAAATTGCGATGTCACCTTGTGCATTTGTGGCTGATTCCTCCCAAACGTTGTCAGAAGACATGGATATATTCGCCAAAGATGGACCTGAGGATGGGATGTGGCGTTTTTATGGCGCAGATGCCAGTCCGGGCGAACGCGAGTCTGATGCCCAATCGGACGAATCTCTTATCAGTGCATCTTTCCCATCACCAAGCATCACCACGGGTTCTCCGCAAGCCTGCTCTTTTGCTCTTTATCACCACGCGGATGTCGACTATCACAAACCAGACCTGGCCGCGAGCGGATTGCGCTACAATGTTTCTCAGTTGGCTTGCCTGGAAGATTCCGAAGACTCGGCGTTGTTCGTAAACCTAACGCATTCACCATCACATGATCATCATTATTCTGAGAAGTATGAGCAGCTGATGCAGGAATCGGGGACCTGCCAAGTCGGTTCAGACAGCTTTGAGACCTTGGAAAGTCCCTCCGAACGCGAGGAGGTGGAGGATTCAGATTCGATATTGTTCGACCTGGACGAGGACATTGACCCGCCGAGACATCCGGATGATGCCGATCTGGACTGGTAGCGTAGATTAGTAATCAAGTGGTATTTCAAACGTGGCATCCGAGTTCCGAAACATGAGGTCGGGACATTCAGACTCCGCCACTCCGCTATTTCTAGCTGCAGATTACAGACCTCGAAAGAATCTGTCCCGGTGTCCTCCCTCCTCCTCAAGTTACAAGGCTCGTCCGCGTCGACGACACCTTCTCGTCGCCATGCTGCCTGCAAAGCGCAACAAGATCGACATCAGCGTGAGTAGATCGCCCCAGGCGATGCACAACTTGCGCGGTCGTCCTACCATCTCTCACTTTGTCCATCCCTTTAGAAATTGACAGACGAGGAGCAGAAGCTCTTCCGGCTGTATGGCAAATTACCCACACACAAGAACATCCTCACTAAGATGCAAAAGGTCTGTTGGATGCGCCGTCCGCGATCGTCCGCTGAGAGGACATCCTGTCATCAGGATCGCAAATACTTTGACTCGGGTGACTATGCACTGTCGAAAGCGGGCGTCACTCCTCAAAACACCGTTGGCACTGCCATCCCAAATCCCGAAAAGTACGCATCCTCCACACGCACTGTTACACGCACTCATCGTCCACCGCATCAGCATTCCTCATGCATCATCGCCTCCAACCTCGCATCAAGGCGGTCTGTCTGTATCACCAACAAATTGTTCAAATACTGCACGAGAAAGTTCACTGTCTCAGTCCGAATTTGATTCGAACTTGAAAGAAGACAAGGAATCCGACAGCCTCGCAAACGGAGAAGACCAAGAGGCATAAAACCGCGCTGTTGAAACTGTTTATTCTCGCTGTTTCCTCTCAGACTCTGTTGCTGTTCACTATTCCCGCTGTCGCCTTGATCATATCTGTTTCGTGGCTTAACCCCATGCCCTACCCTGTGTACCACCTGAATCTGATGTCTCGACTGCCTGACCACGCCTCTTTGCAGTCACCGTAACACTATCCTACTGTTTTGATTCTGTATTATCACCTGTAGGGTTAACATGCACATGCAGCTACTCTAATATATCACTCAATTCACACATTGCTGGTGAGCGTGTCGCGTCTGTGGCAACTCCCAAATACGTAAATACACCGCGTCTCCCTCCAGCTACCAACTTGCTTCTGTCTACGCGAAGACCATTCATGTCGCCCGACGCCTACCGCAGCGAAATCGCTCAATACTTTACCGAGGCCGTAGCCGCAGACGATGCCCTCGTCAAGGAATGTAAGCGCGTTCGAGACCTCCCACAGTCTACCTGCCCACGCGTTTTTGTGATATCACCAAGGCATGAGCATGTGTAAAATGTACAATCTCACAGTGGAGACGCTCTCGTACAAGTGGCAAGCACTGTCCTATTCCAACACGAACACCCTTGCCATTTTCACCCTCAAATCCGTCCCCGATCTCAAAGCAAGGTTGAAGCAGGAGCTGGGCAAACTCAATGCCACGAAGCAGGAAGCTGCTTCGCGGAGCGCAGCCGGTCTATTCTTTGGAAGAGGGCGAGGCAGGGCCCGTGGGATCGCAAAAATATCGATGAGGAGCCTCGATGCGGGTCTGAAGATTGGGCCACTTCGGCCGGGCATCATCAAGTCAGAGGTCTCCGAGTCTTCGGGACCGAGCAGAGTCGTGTTTAAAGGACCGAGGTCGGACGAACGATCTCGGAAAAGTCGAGCATGTGAGGGTGTCGTGGATCACATCAAGTGTCTGCTGATGACCTTCCGACCCAGATCGATACATGTACGAGAAATTGACAGGGAGGAGTGAAGGTGGACTTATTTTTTCCTTCTCGTTTCAAGTCTTCAACGAGCGAACTGACACCGCGATGGGCTAGCTTTGGATGATCGCATTGATGAATTTGCTGATCTCGTTCAGAGACACTATCATGTTGAGGAATTTGCCGATCCAATCGCTGCCACAGTGGTCTGTCTCGCTCACCCGACTATGCGTGTAATTCACATCCGTTCCAGGAAACCACCACTGTAGTCGGGAGGATAGTCCATGATGCGGAAGTATCAGGGTCAGGGGCAAAACTTAACGAGTCGTCTTTGGTCCTGGAGTCCTCACGAATGATGGGATCTGGCGTGCGGGTCCCAATACGTTTCGCTCCGGGGACCATGTTGCGGGGTGGAACCAAGGGCGTTGGTGGGATAAGCTTCTTTCCTGGTGCAATTGTGGCGCTACGTGGCCGCAATGGTGCAGGTGGCTTCTTCCTCGCAGAAGAACTATTGTCGGTACGCTATGCTCCCTTCATCCCAAAAGCTTTCTCGAGACCGATTGGTATACATCATTCCAGTTGCCCCCGATCAAAATGCCACCGTCACCTCCGAGTGATCCCAACGCTACTTTTTCCATGTGCATTGCATGTGGGCCGTTCAGCCTGGATTCAGACCTGGAATATAAACCCTGGGCAAGCCTGCTTGACAAAGTGAAAGAAAGCAAGCCTGCGGTTATACTCCTGGTACGATGAGGCTTGTCCATTGCAAAACTTTTCTGATGTTTGCCATGCGTACCAGATTGGACCTTTTGTTGACGCAACGAATTCGCGCGTCAAAAACGGGGACATGGACGAGATGCCTCAACAGTTATTCGAACGGCAGTTTACCGAGAGACTCCAGGGTTTCTTGGTCCGATCCCCGGGCAGCACGGTACTGTTGGTTCCAAGTATCAACGACGTGATCAGCGACCACGCTGTCTTTCCGCAGTGCGAGCTCGAACCTGAGTTCAGCAAGGATCCTGTGAGCTTGACTTTATCCACCAGGAGTACCTCTTGAATGATTCGTCACATAGCGCATTCGCCTGCTTCCAAACCCTTGCCGCTTCTCTGTCAATGGGATTTCATTTGCAGTGACAAGCGTCGATACTTTGTTTCATATTCGCAAGGAGGAGTTCTTTAGACGAACACCAGAGGTTGATTCGCTGACTCCGGCATCTGAGCTCGCGACAGATGGCATGTCTAATCTTGCACGCAATATTCTGCAGCAGCGAAGGTAACCCATTGATACGCCGTCGAAGCCCATCTGATAACCTTTGACTAGCTTTTATCCGATATTTCCTGCTCCATTCGACGTCGCACACGAAGTCAACCTTGACGTCACGCACTCGGAGGGGATCAGGTTAGTGGAGAGCGAAGACGAATGTGCACCGGACGTGCTTGTGCTCCCAAGTCGCTTGAAGCACTTCTCAAAGGTAAGCATTTGCGTTCGTATGAGGTGACTTGGTCGGGTTCATAGTCCCTCCAGGCGGTGGACAATACAACTGTCATCAACCCATCGTTCTTGTCAAGAGATACCTACGTGATGCTGTCATATGCTGGTCAAGGATCGGGCTTGGCAAAAGACCGCATAACAGCAGATATATCAAGAATATCATAGATATCATTTCATCCCGTTCTCTTGTTCCCATTTATGAAATACCATGCTGGTGAGCTATCGTTCCCTCACGCCGCATTGAACGCATCTCCTAGTGCCTTGGTTGCATCCGCCACCATGGTCCTTGCGACGGCCAGTATCCCATCCATTCCCAGTGTCTGGTGCGGAACGGCCTTATAGGTCTTAGTTTCCACCTTGACTCCCAGCTCGCTCAATTTCTTTCCATATGCGATGCCCTCGTCCCTTAGTATATCCATCTCACAGACCCCTACCCATGCCGGAGGTGCATTGGCCAGGAGTGTTTCCGGTGCAAAGATAGGGGAGTTGTCCCAGTTTGCCCACGTGGTAGGGTCGGGAAGGTAATTGTGACGGAACCACATCATACGACCCATGTTGAGCCACGCTGTATCCTTCGACTCTTTCCAGGAAGGATACACGTCACCAGAGTCGGAGGCGGTATTGTCAATGACTTGTAGTCGCGCTTGCGTGAGTCGCCGGAACGCTCAGAATGATGAGGGGGCACAAATGTGCTCACCGGGCACGACGAGAAGTTGGAACAGGATCGGAATGGGAGGGTCCAGCTCCTGAGCCTTGAGTGACATGATAGCTGCAAGGTTTCCACCACTTAATGGTTTGTCACATGAGCAACTCCTGATCGTCGGACCACCGTGTGGCTTTTCATGGAGACGATTTACGATACTTGCCTCGACGAGCCTCCGACAACGATCTTGTTCACGTTGGCGTTCAGCTTCGACGTTCCGTTCTGGTGGATCCACTTGAGGGCATCGACGGTGTCGATAACTGCAGCGGGGTATGGGTTCTCGGGGGCGAGCCGATAATCAAGGCATATGGTGAGGCAGCGATGTTCTTTTTTTTTTCGCACATCCGCGACATGTTCAATAAAATTGAGCCCGACGGAATTGCCATGGGAGCGGAACGTACGCTTGCATTGACGAGCGGCAAAAGAGGCCTGGGTGTCCAAACTACCGAGGGTCCAACCACCTTCAAGTTTAAATTAGGTCAGGCACGAAATAACCCCTATCAGATCTGACGAGACCGCGAGGAGGTGGCGCCCGGGAACCCACCTCCGTGGATGTAAAGAAAGACGGGCCACCCCTGGGCGGGTGGGTCACCCTCGGGGGTGTACACGCGAATCTTGCATTTTTCGAGTGCGAAATCTCTCACGGAGCCCACCTGAACCACGGGCGAGGCACCAGGGACGACGGGTAATTTGCGGATGTCGGGGTGCCATGGGATCGTGTGGGGAGGGACGACGGGCGCGATGTGTTTGTTGTGGAACGCGACGTATTCGGGGTCGAGGCGGGGGAGGATGTCGGGATGGATGGGTTGGTGGATCGCTGGCGCTGACATGGTGTCTTTTTTGGGGGGACGCGGTATCGTTCATTCGAGCTTTATAGAGGGGGGGGGGAGTGTAGTACACATGACCTGTCAAGTTTTAAAATGACTATCATTATCTTGTTCCCTCCCAATGTACAGGCCTCCGTTGTCCGCGTGCACACAGTCGGTATCACTTGACCGCGAAATGGAAGCTCGTCGTCTTCTACCTGAGCAAGCATTGTCTGACACTCGAAGAAGTCTGTCGTATTTTTAGATAAATTCCCGACAAACGATACAATGTATAGTTCCTGCGTATCATCCAGCTGATCCGTGACCTGGGCCGTCTACTCCCTTGCAACAAACGCGCCATCCTTTGGTCACCATCAGTAACAGTAACTGATCAGTTTCAGAAGGTTCCCGCATCAAACTAAGACTCCAGGATATATCGCTGATCCTAACTTGGCCTTTGAATTTTCCAAGTGACTCTTCAATATACGTCTGGACCTCAGGCTCTGGCAGGGAATGGAAGTGATGAGGGAGAGCTTTCCAGCGTTGAATATTTTGGATGACTTTGGAGATCTCCTGACGCTTTCGGAAATTACCCAAGTTACCTGGTAGCGTATCTTCGCTGCCGTCCCGGATGACGCCAGTGGTAAGGAAAACGCCTAGGCAGTTGGATTAGGCTTTAAAGGAACGTTACTACCGCGGTTCCTTACCAACGAAGGGTACGCAACGTCGGCGGTGCAACGTCTGCAAGGGTCGAGCGATACTGAGTAAAGTCATTTCCCGAATCGATCGTCCTTTCCCATGCATCCAGTTATACCAGGTCCTGCGAACTGACTTGCTCCCAGGAACGTTTCAGTCGGTGTATAGGAGACGAATCGAGTCCGGATAAGATCGCAACCATACTGGAATAGTTTTTCAAAAGTCGACAACTCTGTGAGAACATCAGTCATGACCCCCAGATACGACACCATATGACTCGCATCGACGACAAGAATAAATCGCTTGAGAAAGGCGGCTCGTGCTCTAGGGTCGTTTTGACTGATATCTGGCCATCAGCAACCCAGTTGGCGACCTTCAGAGTGTTAACTGGTGCGTTTCCGCGATAGGATGTCAGCTTACCATTAGTGAATTGGATGATCCGAGCAATGCTGTCTCCCGCAGTGAATACTTCCATCTCGTGACCTCGCCAGCCTGAAGCATTCCGCTGGGTGGATTTATTGATACGACTGACTTTCCAAAATGGTTAGCTGCCGCGCTAATTCCAAGAGATCGATGTGAAGGAGGTTTAGTTGTTTTATCTATCACGGGTATAATAGATTCTGGGGGAGCCACGGGGTTTAGTGATATCCGCAGATTTCGAAAGTTGAGCTTGTTGAAAATTTCGTCAACAGCCAGAACCTTCTTGTGGTCTCGTATGACTAACAGACATTGATTGGACGACATACCTCTTCCGCTCTTCTAATTCGGTGGTAGTTAGGCTGTCCGGTGGCTGGATATAGAGCATCCGACGAGCTTGTCGAAATCGAAAAACTGGTCGAGCGTCATGAACGACTTGTACGTCAACAAGAACGCCCTGACGAAAGCTGGGTCTATTTTACACGTCAATGATCCAGGGAAAGTCAGCCATGCTGCGATGAACTACGAACCGATGGTCTCATGTGTTGTGAGGCGTTCGATCAAAGCTGGGAGTGTTGCAGCCTGGACGCCGCCATCCGACGGCAAGGTCGTTCTCTGTGTAGGGTAGGTCAGCGTGTCCGCCATAGTGTTGGCTGCTCTACGGCCCGTCTATACGAACTCGTGGTGGTCAAGGTGGGACTTGGTTTAGGGGGAAATTGCCTGTTTGGGTGACCCGAATTGAACGCTGGCTGCTTCGTTGAATCACTGACCATGGGCGAGGGGCGATCGTCGAAAAGTAAACGCAACAGAGACAAGGACGGCGAACACAGCGCGAAAAAGAAAATCAAGTCATCCCACCGGCGCGAGTCGAGCAAAAGGCACAGACGCAGCGCAGACGACTCGATCCACATCACCGACGATGACCCCAACGACGACGATATGTGGGTCGAGAAGAATATCGACATCGACGGCGAGGGGGTTCGTACGCCCCCTTTTTTTTGTGCGGTACATGCTTATGCCAAATTCCTCAGCTCCTCGCAAAGGACATACCGACCGCAGAGAGTCTCAAGTTGACCTCCCGAACACACGTCTCCGAGGAGGATCCCGTCCTTCCACCAACTGCGAGCATCGAAACTAAACTGCAGCGCGACGAATGGATGCTCCTGCCACCTTCCAATGCGTCACTCCCTTCTAGCTCTTCTCGGCCCCTCGCGCAACAGTTCCCCACCGGGGACGATTCCTACACGGACGGCTACGCAGAGTCCTCCGTTTCGGGACGGACCCTTGGCGGCGCTGTTGACTTCTTCTCTTCCCTCGGCACAGAGAAGAAGCGTAAGCCACAGCCGGACAAGCCAGACCCTGACAAGGTATTTCACACTCAGCACTCATAGCTACAGTTTACCAACCTCGTTGTTCGCTGCAGCCAAAAGTGAGTGATCGGGAGCTTAACGTAGACCTCCGAGAAGGCAGAAGCACCGAGGCAAGTGCTCCGCCTCCTCCGAAATCCATCACCCCCGGCGGACCAGGGTCAAGCTGGCGCATGATGCGTCTGCGCCGAGTTTACGAAACCGCCGAGGAGGAAAACCTTCCAGTGGAAGAAGTCGCGCTCGAGCGCTTTGGCACGATGCAAGCGTTCGAAGAGGCCAAGGAAGAGCGACATATCCTTGACGAGCGAGAAGGCAGACGTAGCACACAAAGGACCACCAACCACAGAGGCAAAGATCGTGAGATAGCAGGCGAGAAACGTTTCACGTTTACAGACATAGGTGCTAGCGGTGCATCGAGTCGCAGCTCGTCGTTCCGTCGACCGACTACCGCGGATGACAGCGCACCAATGACCCCTTCTCCCGCTGCTGGGTCAACGAAGCCGGTCGCGAACCGCCGCCTAGATTCATTGCGTTTACCCTCTCAATCAGCGTCACCGCTTGCCCAATCACATACACCTATTCCTAGTGTCATGACTCCATCTGTCGCCGCTGTTTCTACCACACGTGCAATGTCCCCCTCGTCCCTGAACAAACTGCAAGCTCAGGTTTTGCGCGCGAAACTCATGAACGCTCCGAATGCAGCCGAGCTCGAGGAAGAATACGAAGAACAACTGCGGAAATCTCATGGTGAACCTGGACAGCCAATTGTAAGGACCAGGGTCGAGGTGCTGCCTACTTTGGATGCACGCGGGCGCTTGTATGACGTGGGGCATGGCAAAGACGATGCGGGACCGCTATCGGGTAACCGTAAGAAGAAAGAGAAGGTTACTTTTCCGTTCACTGCAGTGCCTTCGACCATCCTAATACTGAGACTTTTCAGTTCGAAACTCGCGACCCAAAAACTGGTGACATTGTACGCTACAATGCCGACGACGACGAAATCACCCTCGGAGAGATGTTGCGTCAAGAACGTTTTGGTGCGGGCATCTCTGACCAGAAAAGTTTGGATGCCCAATATGCCAAGGCCCTAATGGGAGACGGGAAATTCGAGGTTCGCTCTTCCCATTGCGCAACTCTTTACCTGTCATCCATTGCATTGTCAGAATGACCTTGATTACATTGACGACAATGCTGAACGGCTCGCAAGACAAAAAATGCGCTCCGATGCCATGAAGCGGCAATTCGCCATTAACGGTATACACTTCGACCGTCTGAATTCCATGCATGTTCTAACATCATGTTTTTTTTCCGTTGCAGACTATAAACGCACTCAAAAAGCCTTGGCCAACTGTCAGTTCTGCTACGGGGAAGATGACTCGCCACCCAAAGCACCTGTTGTTGCAATGGGAACCCGAGTTTACCTCTCTTGCACCCTCACTGAGGAGCTGCTGGACGGGCATTGTCTGATTGTTCCCATTCAACATCACTTGACGATGCTCGAAGCCGATGACGATGTTTGGGATGAAGTTCGGGTATGTATACTCTGCTCTGATTTCCAAAAGGTTAATTGTGGCACCTGCAGAACTTTATGAAGAGCCTCATGAAGATGTTTGCGGAGGAAGGCAAGGGCGTTGTATTCTATGAGACGGTAATCACCCTCAAATGGCAAGGGCACACATGCATTGAATGCGTGCCTCTCCCTTGGGCACAGTATGATGTCATTCCTCAATTCTTTAAGGTATGGTGCTCGCCATCACCTTTCGGTTCTAGCGAATGAAATGGGCATAGGAATCTCTACTGGCATCCGAAGCTGAATGGTCTCAGCACAAAAAAGTCATCGACTTTTCTGCACGTCCTGGAGGGTTCCGTCGCGCGATGGTTCCCAACCTACCCTACTTTATGGTCCAATTTGACCACAAAGGCGAACGTGGGTATGGACACGTTATTGAAGGTACTGGGGAGTCTGCCACCCTGGGAGAGGAAGATGGTGTTCTCGACGAAGGAGAGAAAGGAGGTGGTGAATTCCCCAAGTAAGTTCATGGCTGCGATGTAGTGTTGCCTTTGCGTTGACCGGCTGGCTACAGGTACTTTGCGGGTGAGATCATAGGGAACGTGATGGAGGTTGAACCAAGACGGTGGAGGCGACCGAGGAGGATGGATCGCCGGCACCACAAAGATCGAATACATGACTTCAAGAAGAAGTATGAAAAGTATGATTGGACTGGGTTGATCGGCAAGTGAACAATTGTTCATGTGTAGCTCGACGTTCGATATGCACGACATCGTCTACTAGCTTGTAGTATTTAGTAAGTGCAATGAGCACGTGATGTCCCTGAGTCACGCCAACCCGATTCCATGCGAAAGTCTGAACAGTCGCCAAGGACCGTTGCGTAGGAACGCTGGGTATGGCGAATCTGCCGACATGTACTGTAACTTTCGAAACCTTTGGTAACCATTTGGTAACCATGAAGATAGCATCCCGTATCATCAAGCACTGGATTCATTAGCGAGTTTATTGCAGACGAGTCGCTGGTTCCGTTGCATGCCAGATCTCCAAGTTATAAAAGAGGCTTGTCGTTGCTTTTCGAGAGGCATCCACCCCCCACTCGCCATCTGTATCATTCGAATCAAATCTACGCAATGTATTTGCACACAATGTCCCCCCTTTCGTCATTCAAGAGACAGTCCGACATCAGTAGCACAAAGGTAAGCGTCCGATGGATGTTTCAGCCAATGACGTGCTTTCTATTGATAGAGCACTAAATCGAGCAACTGCTCTGTTTCGGTCGACTGCCATCCTTCCCCACTGGATATCACTTTTGCATTGGTAGGTCAGACGTGTTTGTCAAGTTCTTCGTTCTGACCGTTCCGCAGAACATCCAGCCAACATCACCAAAATCATCATTGGCGTCAGCAACTTCTAACGATGGTGGCTATGTGAGCATTATGTTCTCCGGGGGGTACTCACTGTAAGATACTTAACATTTTTTTTGCAGGCAGAGATGCTTGAGGAAGATAACATGTCATGGGGCACAATAAAAACCGCAAAATCCCGTTCTAGAGTCTAAGCCCTCCGAGCGCGGCAACCTGGAATTTTTATGAACAGGAAACACCTTTACGTCCATCTCAAGAGCGTTGACCTCCCCTCCCCACTTTCATATCTTTATAATCTATATACTAATCATCGCGTGCATGTATGATACGACGCACGAACTGTCACAGTTTGTTTTACCATCCGTCAATATTAATATAGTCCATGTCAACTTGTCAACGTCAAAGCCGGCTCGAACTGATCGTAATGTTTAGACAATGAGTGCTGGCCCCCGCCGAACTACCTCGAATTATTTTTACAGAACCTTGGCTAGAATGACGGAAAGCCGCAAACTCATACCAGAGCGTTGTCTCCGGTGAAACTGAGGTACACATCAAACATTATGGCCGAAACAACGTACCTTGCCATGAGGAGTTGGGCGTAGCCCTCGACTAACTTACTCGACCGAGAGATGTACATCGATCGGACAGATCAACGTTGATTCGGGTAGCCCACGATGCACGGTGATCAGCCCACGATTCGGGGTTTTTGGCCTGTAAATATCGTCAACAAGGCACAGCGTCGTATGTCCTGCGATCCCCGATCGAAAATGGAGTAATGTGGCCGATCTCGATTTCCATATTCATATTCCAGATCCACCGTTTTAGAAGCGGGGGAAGAGGACAGTGAGAACTTGCGAGGCATTCAGTTACCTTTTTGCGAGCGACGAATCGGCCCGTATACCAGCGGTCATATCGTTTGGGGCGTGGAGGTCGAATGGTAATATTGTAATTCTCGATCATACCATACAACACGATGAACTTGCTTCCTGAATCCGGGGCGACCGTACATCCCCGACTTCACATTTTCCCCGGTAAATTTTCAAAGCGTATGCCATGTGCCGTGCTTCTGCGCCATGAGCTACGCAGCTTGCTACGAAACACCAAGGGAAAGAAGTGGAGAATCATGTGAGTGTGAGATATTTTCATGCAAGTTGTTTCCATGCCATCATTCCTCTTTCTCCTTAATCACGAAGCAGTCAGCGAACCCCGCATAATCCAAAACGCACGGACTGTAGAAATTTACAACTTACGCCCTTGACGTCTTCATCGTGTCCTCCATTTCCGCATCCCATTGTTGTCGCAATGCTGTACAAACGCTCCCCCACGCCCTTTCGCTTGTTAATTGAATCATCCCAGGCGACTGAATCCCGGAATAATGACGAAAAACAACCTCGGAGGCAATCCAAATTCTTGTAAACATTGAAGTCACGTTTTGGTCATGGTTTTGAGGTCGTCATCGCGACTCGTGAGTACTCGGTTTCATCATGCGGCGCATGGGATAACACCTTTGGTAAGCCCCCGAGGTATGAGTACCAAAGAACTGGTAACCCAGCAACAGGCTTCGAAGGGAAGGAAGTGTGCGGGGTAAGCCACTGCGGTGATAACACTATAGCGGTTCATTATGTTCGTTCACCTTTCGATCCAAGCCGAATACTTGGACGAATATGACATGGCGTGGGGAAACCGCAAAGGTCTAAGAAATGAGCTCGACGACATTAATATTGAAGATCGCATGCGTGATGATCGTACGTACTAATACTTCGAACTTTTGCCACGGACTCAACCAGGGACGAGCGTAGTCAGCAGTCCTTTGCGGACATTTCACGGACCACACATCTATACGGCGCATGTGCCTTAGTAGACAGCGAGTACGTTTCAGCGTTACTGAGAGAATACGTGTGAACGATACATTCTCCGATTCTACGATGATGCCATGTTACATTACGCTAACCTCCAACCTTTAAGTTGTTCCACTCACCCTCACATGTCTTTGCCGCCTGTGTTCTGCCATTACCTCCAAACGCCTCTCCCCTACGCGAGGACACTTACTTTGCAAGAGAGAATCCATCAGATTCAGCTTGCTTCACGACGTGTATCATCCCACCATGATATCCTCTTGCTAAGTATCGCAACATAGGCCCGTTTACAGCATCAGGACGTCGACAAGCCGAACACGAACTTCAGATATTCGCCTGATGAAGTTCGGTGCCGACTTTGTCACGGCTTCCAGAGGCGGTCAATTGGAGTTGGAGGAAGAGGCTTTGGAGGATTCCTATCACCTAGACCAATATGCGTGCCGGACAGACCTAGATCCAACTGACTACCTGGCACAGCTGTCTGTGTGTCGAGAACTCTTGGACGGTCAAATAGATACGGTCTGAGAGGTATTTGAGTTCTTATATTCACGTCCTCGATCGATACGAACGATCTCCAAGAGGTTAGCGAGCAACCTTGGAATCCCGGGTATCAAATGATCGTCATTCCGAGTCAGTTGAACACTAAACATACTATGAGAAATACTAAACAGAGGCTGCACCTTTGAACGTTTGGTCTTGCGGCTCTTGTAGAATGTCGGTGACATGATCGTAAAGGTTTGCAAACCTCATATATAAAGCTATAGAGTATTGGTTTCTCCTAGACGATCATGATGCGGCGGTGGATGGGAGTGTGTGACCTCCCGAATTCCATGATGATCCTTCGGGAGCACCACCATGACGGCCTTGGCGACGTTGCGCACAAGCTCAAGGGTGAATTCACGGATACGAACATCAATTCTTCAGTGTGCTGCCACGTACGACATTGCACGGCATGTCGGATTCTCCAACTTCACGGCCTCTCGAAGGCCACTCAGTACCTCCACGTCCAGCGAGCCCTCCTTACGTCGCTCGTACCTCTACGGTCCGTTCCTCAGAACTGGTCCCAGAACGTTCTCTCGATTAATCCGTCCCTGTAGTCCCTGCCTCGTCAGACCGCATGCTCGAGAAGTCACTCAACCTCGGAGTTCCCCCAGATGTTGTAATTTATGACCTCGAAGACAGCGTTACTCCTACGCCACACGATAAAAAAGCGGCAAGACAACGGCTAAGCCAATTCCTGCAAGTCCGTGGTCTATGACTTGACGTGGCGTCGTGGTGCTAATGTAGGAGTGACAGCGGACACCCAAGGAGAATCTGCCTGCCCCCGAGCGTGTCGCAGTCCGACTTAACGACACAAGTACGCCCTTTTTTGAGGAGGATATAGCTGAGATCGTATGTCCCCTTTCTTCTTTCTGTACCCTGACACCAACGCAAGCTCCTCGGAAAAGCTTAAATATCCATCTGTGGGCACCCTCGTACTCCCCAAGATTCACTCCGTCCGAGATTTGCACTACCTCTCTCGCACCATACGTAATTCAAATACATCTTCCATCCCGTTGCGCATCGTAGCCAGCATAGAGAGCGCACGCTCTGTTATTGGTTTAGGGGATATCGCTAGTTGGAGATCAGAATTCGGGGCTGAGAAAGGCGGGAAATTGACAGCTCTTTTGGTAAGCTGCGAGTCAGCCCGCCATCCTGATATACGGAGTTCTAATGGACGGCTTCTAGTTCGCCGCAGAGGATTGTATGCCTCTCTGCCTTTTCCTTTATGATTCGATGTGACTCTCGTCGTAGATTGTGCCGATACGTCTGTGGTGCGGACGACGTCTAGGCAGGAATTACTCTATGTGCGTTCTCAGATTGTCATCATGGCCAAGGCTTTCGAACTCGAAGCCATAGACATGGTTCGCCCACGCCTTTCCCTTAGACTCCATCTCGAAGTTTAACCGATATTCCAGGTCTGTGTGAATTACAAGGACCCGGAATACCTACGCGAGGAATGCGAAGACGGCAGGCGACTCGGCTTCACTGGCAAAGTATGGTCCGAGTTCTTCGTCCCCATTGATACTCATGTTGAACACGCAGCAAGTAATTCATCCAAATCAGGTAGTGAATGTCAACTCCTCGTTTGTACCGACTTTCCACGGTGAGGCTCATATTCTATCTCGAATACCGAGTACTCGTAATAACATGAGATCCATGTCTATCGGAAATGCAGAGATCCTCCGTGCTGCAAAGATCCTCCACCGGATGGATATCGCACATTCCAATGAGAAGGGTGCATTTGGGCTTGAAGTGGAAGGTGGGGGTAAAGAGATGATCGATGCACCAATGTTAAAGCAGGTGTGTGTCCCCTTGTTTGGAGAAGGCGGCCGGGGTTGATGGTGAATCGTGATGCAGGCTGAGAACATCATACGGCTTGCACGAGCTGCTGGCTGTGATATTCCTCACGTGGAGTAATGGTTGAAGTATGAGGATGACTGATTCGTTTTCACGAACGCGTTTCTGGAAATCCCGCCACATACTACATGCCGTGGCTATGCTCGTGCATTTTGTTCCTATTACAAGATACCGCAATGGAGTGATAAGCTGCTTCCTATTGGCTGACTTCCAGAGTCGCTCCACGTCGAATTATAAGCATTAAAGTGAATCTCTCGAACATGGCGTAACAGAGCACACGTTTGAGCCCTCGGTCAGCCAGAACTCAGACATAGAACATGGACTCGGCCAGATTTGGATGAATACCGTTACCCCACGCGTTCACAGCAGCATGAAACGCCATACTGCTCTCTTCCTCCCTGTCCTTCCACTTCCAATTTCCCGTCGCGGTCGTCATATCTTCAGTGACAAATAGATCGTTCAAGTAGCACCGGCCGCGATTGCAAGCGAGATCGGCATAGAGTACTGGGGGGATGCGACTGACCACCTTGGTGGCGCGCGCATAGAGATAGCTCGCTGTGTTAATGCCTTGCTGAACTTCGTCAGCACTGAGACTGCTTTCGTCATATATGACGGTATAATGTGTCGGCTTCGCGTGGCCCTGCAGACCCGCGCAGGCTTGGAGATAAAAGTCAAAGTCGAAGCTGTGAAGCACGCTGAATTCTCATGGGGGGGGAGATAATCGGATTACGCGTACATCGCAGTGATGCCCTGGTCAACTACGGTCCCAGAACGAAGGTTTCCGTTCTTGTCCCCGAGAGCATCGGGGGGCCACATTCGGGCGTGGTGGCGCTTGCCGCATATGATGATCGTTAACTGAGGTCGGTAAGGTTTTCCTTGGGGGCCACCGGTAGGGCTCACTCTCTTGAAAGCATCGATGATCTGAGGAAGCTCGTTTATGAGAATGGGGTCGGAATGTCCCTATGATGTACTTCAATAAAACAGGCCAAAGTGAGCATCAAAATCGCGTACGTGAGAAACTCCACTTCGAAACACGTATATTCGATCAGGGAGGGAATTGCTGACTTCCTGATATCTCTTCAAGCGTTCGATCATCATCGCAGAGACATCCGTAATCGTCTGTTCATAGCGAACGTTGGTGCTATAGTACACCGTAACCGTGAATGGCGTAGTACGCACCTCCATCCCCGACTCCTGACACTTCATGCTGGCTGGGAATTGGACAAAATCGCTGTCTACGCTTGCCACCACAGCTGCAATGGATAGCGTTCCATCAATACTCCCAGGTCCTGGATGGGTCACGTTCATGCCAACCAGCATCGTCTTCGTCTTCGTCAACCACTGCAAGCTCCAATCATCTATCTTGTGATTGACACCCCCGAGCTTCGTATTCACTTTCAATGCGACGTTCGAGAAGTATTGATCCTGCTTCCTGGGGTCCGTAAGAACCTTGTTGGCTAGCATATGGATAGTGTGTATCCCCAACTCGACATCACAGATACGTTTGATCCCGGGATAGATGTAATTGTCGCGCCTGGATAAAACGACGAGCACGAACGATGGACTTCCACGTTTAGCTTGGTTGTCCCGGATGGTCGAGCGGATTAGAGCGAGGGATCGTTGTCTGCCAGGGTCAGTTGAGGGATCTACCAGATTGACATTCAAAAGGGCCGGTGCACTCTCGGGAGTGATGCCTGTCATCCCGCTCCTTTGGCATTTCCCAGCGAATCCTTTCCAGAGAGCAGATAGCTGAGGGTCGTCGGGTCCACCGAAGACGGGACGTTGCTCCGTGATGATCAAAATCCACCACGACTTTACAGCACCACCATGGTGAAACTTGACGTCCAGGATATTCCAGCTCCCGTTGTTCACGTTTGGCGGCTTGCCGCCCCTATAACTGACACTCGGAGGAGGGAGTTCCCGGAATGGGACGCCAGCCATGTTGGGACTGACCGAAACCCCAAAGTTGATCAGCTTCTGGTTGTTCGGTGTCAGTCCGAGCTGTGGGAAACCCTGGTTGAGGATCGTCTGCGCATTTTCTGCGGGACGCTTGCACGCATAGCGGAGCATCAGCGTTGTCTGCTCGTCGTCGAGTTTGCCACGGAATGGCTGGCCAGGCAATATCTCGCATAGCTCCGGTGGTACACAAATAGCGTGCTTGGCGTTTAGACCAGAAATATCGACGACCGGCAAGTCGGGATATTTCAACGTGATCTTGTACTCTGCACAAGGGGTGCAAGTTAGCTGGACAGTCGTTCAACTACAATTTGTGGCACATACTTCGTTTGAAATACTGTTCAACGGTCACCTTCGCGTTCAATTCGTCGCATTGGAACGAAGTGGTCTTCGCCGTCGTGGACAGAATCTTCCTCAACGGCTTTGTCTGCTTGTAACCCAGGTGGCTGGTGGTCACTTTGAGCTTCTGTGCAAAGCGCTGAAGCATGGCCCCTTTCGACTGTCGTTGAAAGTCCATGATGGCGTCGGCGAGGTTGCCTGGTTTGTAGAATGCGGTCATGCAGACGCCGACGTTGACCATGAGTTCTTTGTAAACTGGCCGGGCCGACATGAAGAAACCCCTCCATGCCTCAACTCCGATGGAGAGGTTCAGAGGCTGCCCGCTGGAAGGAAAGAAATAACGATTCTTCCCAACACGAACTCCGCTGTGGGAAGCATGGTACTGCAGCACCAAATTGTGTGCGGACGCTATTGGGGAAAAATCCCAATCTCGGGAATTGGCGTCGCCGTTGATAAAGCTGGTACGATACGGTCAGTGAGCGAACCGAGTTAGCGATGATTGGTCTTACGAATCGAGTTCGCTACATTTGAGTTCCTGAGTGAGAGTAATGGAGAAAGTGTAGGTCTTGTCGTGTTTACCAGGCTTTGCCTGACCCTCCTTGAGGAAGAGGACGGGGACATCGAGCGGTTCAGGGAGCTTCTTTGAAGAAACCAGCCTGGCGCTACCATCATGGGCGATGAATGGTACGTATTCCTGCCAGCCCGGATGGGCGCTCTGCTCGAGCAACGTAAACAAACGGGCCCTGATGCTCTTGATGTCAGTCTTGGGAGTAACGTCGATGTGGTAGTCATAGATGGTCCCCGTCCTTGGAAACTTGACTGGGAAGAAGTTGGCCCGGAGAACCCCAGGTTTTCCGAGTGTCCCGAAACCGGGACGGGTCGGTCGCGCGGGGTCATACCGAATCGTCCTCAATGTCTTGACCAGCTCGTTGACGCTGGAGGGTGCAAGGCGCTGGTCAACAGGTGGGGGACCTCCGAATACAGCACCTCCAGAGACCCCCGCACCTGGTGGCCCAGCGCCTCCACCTCGGCCTCCTCGAAATGCACCCCGACCACCACTTGGTTGGTAACTGGTACTGGGGCTTCCCCCTCTGGACGAGCCGCTGGGGGAAGCGGCACCACCACCGCGAGGCTGGCTGCGATCACGATTATCACCGCCTCTGATGGCACTCATGACGAGCTACGTGTCAATGTTGTCGCTTGAAAAGTTGAAGGAAGATGTGCCGTGGCGTGTCGGTTCAGGTTTGTTCCATACTTTACTTTCCTGTGCTTTATCTCTTCTGAACATGCGTTTGGTGTGCAAGCAGCTTTGCCTGCAGGCTGCCTGTGGTTTGAGCCGGAGTTCTCCGCTTCGGCTCTCTGCACGTCCAGACGTCCATGACTCTCGTTACAGATTGCGTTGATAGCAGGCGCATCTGTGGTGCGGACGGCATTGGCCAAGGCTTTTGAACACGTGGATTGAAAGGGTGCGCCCTCGTTTGCGTGAATTACAAGGACCCAGAATACGTGAGGAATGTGGCTTCGCTGGCCCCGGATTGATTTCATGTTCGACTCGCAGCAAGTAATTCATCCAAATGAGGTACATAGTGATTCGTTAACTCCACGGTTCCCAATATTACTGCGGCGAACGGCATCAATTCATCCTCGCTCATTGCCGAAATCGGTGAAGCTCGAATTCTATCTTGAATTCCGGGTTGGTGGTAATAATGTGGGATCCATGTCGATCGGAGATGGCAAAGATCCCCTCACCGGATGGATATCGCACATTGAGGAAGGTGGGGGTAAAGAGACCAATGTTACTTGAAGCAGGTGTGCGTGAAGGCGAGGCTTGATGTTAAACGCGTTTCAGACTGATGCATTCCGCCATGCTCGTGCATTGTTCTATATACATCAACATAGTACAGCAATAAACCTCCTTCCCATTGGCGGCTGAGTTCCTGAGTCAGTGTGAGTCACTCGCTGCTTTTTGCACTGGCTGCGCACTGCACAGGAACCGCGTGGTCGGGTGCCGAAGTCGGATAAGCTTCATGCGAAAGTACTATAAGTATGAGAACGAACCTCCACAGACGCGCCACAACACATCCTTTTTTTCAACTTGCCACGACATTGACACGTAGTTGTATCATGAGTTCAAACAGAGGCGGTGATAACCGTGGCCGTGGCCGCGGTCGCGGTGGTGGTGGTGGTGCCGCTTCCCCCAGCGGCCCGCCCAGAGGGGGAAGTCCAAGTGGCTACCAACCAGGTGGTGGCCAGGGTGGATTTCGAGGAGGCCGAGGTGGAGGCGCTGGGCCACCAGGTGCGGGGGTCTCTGGAGG
>JBBPRS010000090.1:0-70978 GCA_038093155.1 Boletus huronensis | reverse complement strand
TGGGTCTAAGGTATGATTAGATAAGGGGAAAAGATAATTGATAGTGTCCCTTGTATGGTTATAAGTGCTGGGCCTTACAGAGTTAACTGCCCTTTTCTAAAAAGAATAAGATAAAAGTGTCTGAAAGAGATAGATAAGAAAGGTGAAGCATAAGGATGATAAAAAAATGAAAATTTGTCCTTGATTACGCTGTAATCCTAGTGCATGGCACTTGCTTATGTTAGCCTATAACACTGTCTAGCTGCATCATCCCTGCCACCTCACCTCACCTCGCCTCCCCCTCAAGGCCAGTCCTCGGATCTCTCTGACCCCTCTCCCCCTTCATCCCTTGCGTCCTAACCTCATGGACATTCATCTCCACTTCTTCTTGCCCATGTGAGTTCCCTTACTTGGAACTACCCTTTGCCCTATGCTTCTTGACCTCATGTATTCCTTATTCAGATTATCCTCTGCCCTATGCTTCTCACCCATGTGTACTCCTTATTTGGACCACCCCTAGCCCTATGTACCTTGGTCCGTGCGCAGCCACAACACCTTATATAGGCCTCCCCTCTCGCTCCTAGATCCTTACCTTCATCTACCTTCATCTCTATGGTCATACCCCAAGGATCTCTCCTTTGTCATAGCTAGTTCTTCATTGAATCTACGCTCCTTCATCTCCTCGCTTGCCTGAGGTCTTGGCCACCCTACCATGGACTCACCATGTCCTAGTCCTAACTCATTCGTCATACCTACTCAGTGCTCCCTTCGCTCGAGTCATGAGCAAGCGGACGACCTCAAAGGTCTATGCTCAGCCCTATCCAGATTAAGCGTAACACGTCCCTACAGTCGTACCCCAAGGACTTCTTCTCTGTCTTAGCTAGTTCTTCATTGAATCTACACTTTCTAGTCGCCTCATTCACCCGAAGTCTTGGCCATCCAATCATGGACTCACCATGTCCTAGTCCCAACTCACTTGTCGCACCTGCTCAGTGCTCCCTTTGCTTGAGTCATGAGCAAACGGACGATCTCAAAGGTCTATGCTCGGCCCTATCCAGGTTAAGCGTAACACAGAGTCAGGAAAGTGGGAGGAGACTAAGATGAATGTGTACTACCTGCCCTTATAATCATCCTTTACAGATATGTCATATGTTATTTTTTATGCCCCTATTAACAAAAAAAGCGAAAATGCATTTAGCACAACTAGTTCTTATCCAACACAGCTGGGCTTATAATATGTTCTACCTATATATGAATAGTAGCTGGGTATGTAGTTACCTAGCACATATACTAAGGATGTCAAAAATGCGGATATGTTTTTCTCTTTTTTGTTATATATGGGCTAGACAACAATACTGGACCTCAGACACTTATATAAGCAGTCAAAACATATACTATAATGGTATATATGCTATTATATTGATTTATAGTATTTATGTAGCAGGGGAACAAGCAGGGTTGTGTCAAAAACATCAGAAACATAAGATATCAAGTAATATCCAAATATGGCCCTGTGGTGGGAGTAGTAGCTGCTTTTGGTACGCTTAGAGGCCGCTTACATAATCTGAAAATTGCGCTGACAAGATCTTGCAAGATAGGGCACAAATACAGCAGGACACAATGACTATGTTTCATGCAAAATGGGGCAATGGTACTTACCACAAATATTGCAATAGACACCCAGGATCTGGTGTGGCAAGGGCGTCGCCGGAAACCCAAACCTCGTTCTCAAAGATCTCTCTCGCATTTTTGGGAAGCGTCTCGACTATCTTTGGTGGTCGGGTAGATGACCTTCAGGTTAGCGACCACATGATGCAACCTACACCCCATTCTAAATTCCAACTTGAATTAACTCCGTCGGACGGTGCTTGCAAGGCTCAAGCCGCTCCACTCAACCTCCACCCTCGCAACTTGAAACTGAAACTCTCTATTAAATGAAATAACCATAATTCACCACGCGTAACCCCTCGTGACTACTTCAGCCGAATTAAGGATGTTTAATCGAGGAAATTTACATGCTTTCATTTCAGGTGTTCCGCCTACCGAGCCTCTAAACCGTGTAAATAAGTAAGTACTAGTCACTGGTCAAGGATGCACCCTACCAGCGTCCTCATTGAAGTTTGAAGGACTATCTAGCTGTAAAAAATTATAATAATGCGTCATCTGGGTTCGTAATCTTCATAAGCCTGAGTCTTGAAGGTATGTCCAAAGCACCCGAACCTGCGTGGTGGCAACAATGGACAATATGCCCGGCATCACTCGTCAGGGTTGCGTCGCCAAACTCTCAACCTCCGTGGTTCAGAGTCTTCTGACCGCGTTCAGATCTACGGAATTCTGAAGGCTGTGTGCATGTGCATACTATTCTGAGGAATTTATAGTGATCCAGCATGGTCGGGGATCCTGACTGGTAGGTATTCCAGGGCTGCAAGATTCAATTTCCTCACTGACCACGGAGATATTGCGCTGTTCCGAGAGCTCGCTACCACCATATCTGGTATAGTGTGGTGTGTGACTCGCTAGTATTCAATTTGCGCCGAGCATGGTAACTTCATTCAGTTTCATTCATCCATTGGCGCAACCAATAAATTATGACTGATTCACCCGAACTTGGAAGACCATGCGTTTACGTCGTTCGCATGCTCTTCGGTTCCCCGTGCCTTTATCAGAATGCCCTCGGCCGTCCAGCTTTGGTGCGTTTGTCCCCCCCAGCCCCAAAACTTGACCAGCATTCCACTCTGCAGAATGGGGGTTCTCAATTCTGTCTCCAACGCGTTCTACGATGCGAGCATCTTGACTTGGGATATCTTTCTGACGTTAGGAAATCTTGTTCGGTTTAGCCGCCCCGTCGGAAAAGTTACACCTGAGGGTCATCCAGGCTACGGAGGACATTGGCCAGAGTACAGGCCTCCGCAGGAAGGCGACAGTCGATCCTGCTGCCCTGGCTTAAACGCAATGGCTAACCATGGTATGTCTGCACTTTGGGACGGCCGCCGCGCTATTCAACTCATTGCATTTTTGTTCGTTCAAATGCGTTTAGGAATCATTCCACGCAGTGGAAAAGGCATCAGGTTCACCGACGTTCCCGAACACATTCATGCGACGTTCAACTTTAGCTCTTCGTTTTCCTACTATGTGTGCCACTTCGCCGCCCGCACGCTGAACAAAAGCTACAGTAGAGACACGTTTGATTTGGAGGAGATTAGCTTGCATAACGGAATTGAACACGACGCCTCGCTCACCCGTAAGTGATTCCCCGTTACTCAGCCAATGTGATTACTTATCCTTCCATTTCAATCAGGATTTGATACAGCACAGGAGCCCAACCAAGCGGTTCCGCATCAACCTCTCGTCGAAGAGCTTTGCTCGTTCGCTACTGGCAAGGACGACGCCGGAAACCCACTTTTCACCAACAAGGATCTCTCTCGCATTCTGGGGAAGCGTCGGGCCGAGTCCAAGGTGACGAACAAAGAGTACAGCCTCCGACTTGCCCACAGACTCTTTAGTACCGCCAAGTGCGTCGTCTGTCATCCACTCCCTCCTTTATAATAGACCAACATTGATTCGTTGGTTTGTGTAGCACGTCGACGATCCCGACTATCTTTGGTAGTCGAGCAGATGATGTTCGGGTAATTTTCTCGGAAGAAAGGCTCCCTCCGGGATGGGAATCGCGGGTTCGCAAGCCCAACGGGCTGACGATTTTTACCCTCAACTTGACTACTCTTGCGGTGGGGTTGGGCATCCGAGAGGCTGATTGGGCCGTCGATGCGAAGTCGGCTGTTGGCGCTTCGAATCAGGCTGTCGAAAATGCTTGAATGGGGCCTGTTGTACTACGGACAAGGATGGGATGGTCGGGTGTTTAACGTAATAACGACGATCATGACATGATTCGCATACGATCTGTGTACTTCCTTACTCATTTGTCTTGAGTTTTTTCTGCTCTATCCAATCTGTTTGCAACATTCACAATCAATCAAACCATCCGCTGTATCTCAATAGAAAAAGCGTGGACCCTGTCGTGATAATCGACCTCACCCGCTGCTCTACTGCCAGTTCCATGCTAGAATGGCGCCCCGAATGTAAATGAGCCTCGTATGTGGTGCCGTTGAGTGTACACAAAGTGGATGGTGCACTCGCGCGAGCGTATGTGTCACGGTTGACCATGAAGTGCCATCGTGATTCGTGACCTGGAATGTCAGCTGGTTCTGGCTGCGTGCACTGATCGATCCGTCCTTGGAGGTATGTAGTTCAGAATCTAATGTAACAAGCAAAGAAAATAAAAGGAAACTCTCCGATTCAAGGTAATATATATGTCACACCTTGCTTGTGCAAGACGCTTTGTCGCTTCGTGTGCAGATTTGCTGCATGAACAAACAAATGCCTTATAAAGTATTCAAATGAGATCCGGATATCGCCGGATAAAGGAATTTCCATATTTATTAAAACGGGTTTTGTCGCCAGGAAATACCCCTGTTATGGCGCTCAAGAACGACTGTAGTGATAATGTGTATCGTGAGGGATAGGATACTGATTGAGCATGCACGCACGAAATGGTCAATATCTTAAACACTGCGTGGACTCATAAGACCTCAATAATGAAAGCCGGCCCGGTTCTGTGAACTGGGTAGCGGTCCTGACTGGTCCTGACCATCATCGGCTATTGTCGGGTAACACTAACCGTTTCACTGAACTGGGGACAGTAGTTGCACAAGCAAGGTCACAGGCGCGCAGCGCCACCTAGTTTCTTAGGTGGAGACAGGGAGCGCTTGCACACAACACAGCCCGCTTATTTCGTTGTTTGCTTCTGTTTACATTTGCCCCTAGGACTAAGGTGGCCATACCTGACCAGCGCTGGACACATGCCGCGCTGTTCCTGGTGGGTCTATGTTGTCGCGTCTCTTTGGAATTCCAGAATCACTTGTTTAAGTGCAGTTGCTTCTTTGAAGCCACCAGGTTACATGACTGATCAGTCCTCCCAGGCGGTCTCTTGATCAGGAACATGAGGCTGGTCCTTGTCAACTTCATATATGTGGAACTCTGAGTCGAACGTACAGCGCCGTCATGTCAACGTCAGTGCATTCGTACACTGACGAAGTATACCCGAAAAAGGTGGTAAACCTGCTGCACCTAGCCAGGTCCTCGTCCTCAATGTGACGGCGGACTTGTGCCGCCTCTGTGGACAATAAGGTCCACAACAACACTGCGGATATATAAGTCTCAGGTAGGATGGAATAACGGTCGTTATCGTTCTTCCACCCTTCAACTGCCCACCATCTATCATGCCTACTGGAATAACATTAGCTCCTCCGGCACAACCTCTCTTCGTAGGTGTTGCACCTGTCTGCTTCACCGACCCTGATGATTATATGTTGGGCAGGACATCTCAGCTCCAAAAAGGACATTCGGACTCCCAGATGTACAACCGGATCAAATATCTGCACCGGCCCTGTCTTGCCACGAACTGGAACCCCCGTTTCCGTCGCTATCATTGGCATACACTGGCATCCCATTCGCGCAGCTCCAATCAAGCACCGATTACGAATCTGATGCAAATTCAGACGTACCACAAAGTGGAGAGGCCGAGGATGAATACACCCTCAGTGCCTATGGCGACATTTCACTTGGCGAAGTCATAGTCCCTCCTTTATTTGATCCTGCGCAGTCCGGTCCCAGTCCATTGCAGCCAAGAATTCCCCAACCTCGCCTCCGCCTTAAAGTGCAGCGGCCACCCATGCCAAAGCGTCGACTGAGCTATTACGTCCCGGATCCAATGCCTCACAGCGGGGGCCTGGATCCCGATGAGCGTTGGCCAGGCAGCCCCAGGCTCATCGACAGCGTGAGTGCTTTTGTCGCATAGCTATTTCTGTCACTCACGATCACTTTGGGTTCCCTTTCAGAGATCGTCTTGGGTCCAGCATCAACCTTTGGTGCCCCCTCTTCTCGCTGACCCCACAAACTCTCGGACGCAGGAAAACACTGGAAAGGCAGTCAAGAAGAGTCGTTCGAGCCTCGAGAGACTGTTTGACGAGCTGTTACACCATTCGCCTTCCATTCGATTGTCGCCACCAGGCTCACCAGCCAGTCAGGCACTCGGCCTGCCACAAGAGATGCATGAACAGAAGGGTGGTGTTCAGCAAGGACGGAACCTGCTGCAGGCGGATGCTGCAGCGAAGGTGCAACAGTCCCTACCCGTGCCTGCTGCTCGACAGGATAAACCTAAGCCAGCACCTTGGCGTACCAGACTCCCTCCTCGACTCCCGATTCCAAAATGGGATATGTAAATGGCATGCACGGTTGTATTTTTGTGAAAATAGTAAACAATATTGATTGTACATACGTTATTGTATTTTGAAACATGTCGACTGTAATCCCTATTTTCAATCCCCGTTGTGCATTTGGTACCACACCAAATCAGCCGTGGCAATGAAACAGCTCAATTGGTATCCATCAGTGTAAGATGAACCCTTCGGGGAGCGCACATGAGGTCAATATTCAATCACCATCATCATGATGCATTTCAATGTTTTTATTCACCCAGTCGGAAACAGGAACAGGGAGGCGTATGTCCCCGATGAAAGAAAAGAAAGCTCCAGCTTGCGTGTTCGGCAAAGTAGTTTGGTGACAAGTGCGTCATGGAAAGACCGAGACTTGCGGTTCGCGAGGCTACAGATCTCGGGAGGATATCCGTCTATCTCAGTGCTCGTCTGGGAGTGAATGTCCACCATTTGCAAATGAGTGAACAGTAGGGAGATCCCTTTGCCACCACTTATGTGCCTGTGATGACTTTGAAAAGTTTGCAAAGATCATGAACAGACCTCAGACTGGTGGAATTTGAAGGAGGATGACCTTGTCGTTGCGAAGGAGAATGACGAACTGAACACGCACAACAGTAGCAGAATCCTCGAGAAGACGGCCACCGTCACGCACTCTCGGGGTAGGCAAAGGTAGGGCCGGTGGAGCTCGTGAATGAAATTGTCAAACTTTGCATGTCGGTGGTTGACCTCGAAGAATCTTGAGCAAGGTCCCACTCGAGAGTCCTCAAAGTTTGAGCATTAGTTTCCCAGACGGTATGGGGCCCCCCAGTTGTTTTGTCAACTCGAACAAGACGATCAACCTCTGACGCGTACAACCAAGTATAAAAGGCCACATACATATTCATTCCGGCTCGTACAGTGCCTGTACAACAGAGGCTGATGCGAACGCCGGAGAAGAGACGCTGAGCACGGTGGTTAGAGGACACTCAAAGGTCCAAATTACACGGCACTGCAATTTTGGGACCGACACACAAAGCTCACTATCCTATCAAAAAAGAACTCTTTCGGCAGGTGGATCAGTGAAAAATGAGTAGACAAGTTGTCCATTACCCCAAGTATTAATGCTCAGCACTAGCAAGATCAAGTCCATAACAGGGTCCAAGAAGATAGCAAGTGAGTCAGTATGGTATGATACGGGTCACCTCTGCACAGGACGCGTCATTCAAGGCAGGGCTAACCACATTTCAAGAAGGTTAGGAAAATTAGGCGTTCCGAGACCCGTCACAGGGTCCCAACCCTCACTCGTGTTGAAGCCTTGCGTGCCACAACCAGGGTTAGTGCCGTTAGTGATATCGTTGAAGCCATCAGAAAAGTTAGCAGCATAGATCTGTCGCCAAATGTCAACATTGGGACCGTTCGCACTTCATTGGTTAAAAAAAAAAGGAAAAACACCCACAGTGGGATTGATGAAACCGATCGGGCCCTTGCCCCGCGCGATGCGAGCATCGTTCACCATTGTCAGTATGGCTCCCACGACAGGCGTGGCAGCAGAAGTGCCATACACAAGGGTATAGTTGCCGTCGACCTAACAGTGTACAGGCAGGTTATAAAACAGGATCATGACGGATGACACTGCTTCGCCTACCGCAACCACGTAGTTAGCTCCGTTTGCAGAGATATCAGGGTATGCACGCGACTAAAAGGTCGAGTACATGATAAATGAGTCGTACGAACAACGAGCACACCTGGCTTACCTTCCCGGTCGAGTTCCAGATGCTGCTAGGGTAGGAAGGAGTATTCTTCAAGTACGAGCCGACAACAGTCTTCTGGTAATCGGGAATCGCAAAATAGTTGCTGAATCCACCACCAGAGTAGATGGCTTGATCACATGCGCTCTCGCTGTCAAAAACGGTCTTTCCGGGGCTGACTTGCGTTGCGCCAACTGCAGTGACATAGGGACAAGTACTGGGGAAGCTTGGGTTGAAAATGTTACCATCCGATGTTTGAGAACCTGCACAAAACATCCCAGTAAGAACGTGTTATTCCGCAAAGGAGAGGACAATACCATCTGCATTCAGACAATAACCACTGTTACCCGCAACGCCATAGTCACCGGAAGAGTACAGAACGGTAACACCCATGAGACCAAGCTTTGCATATTCGGCACACTGTCGTGACGCATAAGCAACTGTCAAGTCGGCCTCGTTATATCCGTAGGAGGTGGAGAGTACGTTGGCAGGTTTGACGGTACCGCAAGCCTCAGCACCTAATCAGACGCGATGTCAACTCGAGACGACTTGGATTAGGCTTTTCTCACCCTGATAGCCACCAGATTGGGGATCGGGATAAATACCATCCTGAGTTGGATCGTCGCCACCCTCGAAGGTGCAATAGGAACCATCGATCGCATCGAGGAAGTTGTTGAAGGATGCACCTGTAGGAATCCATTCTAGGTCAGACAGCAAGTATGTTATACAATCTCATTTCAGACCTTCGACCAGATCACCGACTTGATACAAGGTGACATTTTGTTTCGAGGTCACAAGGTTCATGCCATACTCAAGATCGAGGTTGGACTCTCCATTGATGCCAAATGATTCCTGTGGGCTCAATGCACCTGGTGAGGTTTAGGGGACATCTCCAAAATGCAGGTCTAGTGCACATACCACCGTCGATAGAGGCCATGACAGGACTGCGACCATAAAGATCCGAGGAGAAGTTCTTAGCGAACAGGTTGAGATCGTCTTGACGGTACGATTGCGGGGTATACTCGACTACACGCTACCTCAAACACAATTCGTTCGATGACATCACGATACTCACCAATACCATAGCTATTCTTCGTGCAGGCAACCGGCTCATAGAACAATCCGTACAGCGCACGGAGACAGAAAGGAGTGATGTGAGTATCACAGTCCGTGAGCTGGTTCGAGTAGGTCCAATCCAACACTTCTCCGGTCGTCTTCAGACTGGTGCTACTACCGCCGGGTTGACCGATAGACGTAAGCGGTTGGTTACTACCGGAACGTTTGGACAACTTGGCATCAAAGTGGACCGTAGGGGTCACAAAGTCGATGTGCGCCGCTACGTGCTCGGGGAGATGGTAGCTTTCACACGCTGAATGGACAACACGTGTCGGTCGAAAGGTATATTTACAAAACCACATCGTCACTCACCAACATGTTCAGCGCCGGTCTCGTGTCCATATACATTGTAGCTTGTGTGCAAGAGGTCCTCCGCTTCCTGGACGGTGGCCTTGAATTCAAGCCAACCCCCGGACGCAGAGAGCTTGATACGGTGGAACTCAATACCACTATCGAGCAGCCAGTCCCGAACAGCGTCGACGGACCCACGACTTGGGGCGAACGTCGAGGCGACTTTACCAGCCGACCAATGCCTACCGTAATTGGGAGAATCGGGATGAGAGACATCGTAGAGGTATTCTTCGAGGTCCTCGATGTTGGACTGTGCGAGTGCGAAACGGAGGGGAAGAACAGCAGATGCATGGTGCTTGCGCGCTAGCTCCCACCCTGACGGGATGTGTGAGCGACGCTCATGCAGTGTCCAGCGGGAGATAATCGGGTCCGAGTTGGTTGCAAGTCCGAGAGACAGTAAAACGAATGGAAGGAGAAACGAACGCATTTCAGAGGATTGCTGAGAAGGGGGGAAACGAATGACTTACTGCCCTCGTAAGTTCTTTTATAACGTGGGCTCGGATCAGCGCATCAAAACAAAGTGGTTTGTCAATTTACCAACTTAGCCGACGTTTTCCGATACATATTAAATTATGTAAATTGTCAAACTCTTCTCGATTTCTTTTCTCGCTAGCCGTCCTCCAATCACAGCTCTCCACGGCTCGTGTAGAAGGCCGGGCGGCCCATCTGCTTTTCAGCCGGGCAGTCCAAAAACCGTTACTGTTTTTATCTTCGGTATAGGACCCTTTATTTCCTTTTTTACTAGCCGTCCTCCAATCAGAACTCCCAAAGCCTTTGGTAGAGTCGTCAAGCGATAACGTTACTCAGTCTGTTTTGCAGACGTTGAACGGTCCTCGGGCATAATTTGGTTCCAGCTTCTTTTGAACGTTAGCTGAATGAGCGACCATGCGGAGAGCGGGACGCAAGTGCATCCAAAGTCCTAAAAAGAACGACCGGGTGCTCTTGGATATCTGAATCGGACGCTGTTTGACTGATTTCAGACATATACGCGCGGAGAATCGTACACCCGTTGATGATGATCGATTGATTGTGAAGATGCCTGGAACAGAAATAAATCATGCGGCAATACCATTATATCTATGCACAGCCAAAGTCGTGAATGTCGTAAAACGTCATCACTAGCCTCGCCAAGATCCTTGTAAGTTATCGATGGTCATCAGTTATACCTCGGTTCAATGTGCGTGATAGCCTCCCCAAGGGTATCATAGAATGCATCGGGGCCTAACAATCTAACAATACCCGCGTTTTCAAACACCTCTCGGATCCCAGATCGGAGATGTGTGATGTACAGGTGAACGCCTCGTTTCTGAGCAGATGAAAGAGTTAACAAAACGAAATAAAGATATTGACGAGTATTTCGTCTCACCTTGTATGACTCCAACAGCTCATGGAAAATTTGTACAGCGCTTGACATTCGAATCACTTAGTAATGAAGCAATCGATGGCAAACTATTACACATACGTTGCGTCGCAACTGTCGACATCCGCCATATGGAAGACCAACACATTAGGAGGTTGTCTTCTGGGCTCCTCAGATGGATGCGCGTGGTGAGCACCATACAGCTCAAATCTCCGCAATCGTCCTATCGGTAACGTTAGTCGTTGGCACAGTACGGTCAGATGACAACACACACCTTTTAGTTGAGCGCTATTGGCTGAAACAATGTAAGCAAAAGGTTGGGTTGTCATGATTATTTCGCGTACCAAAATCAAGGCTCTCCCGAATGCGCACTATCATTGTCCCAGGAATGTCCTCTGCTTCGGGGACGTCGGTCACAGGTCGCCACTGATTTGTGCCTGGAACACGGCCCTGTGTCGGATTGCCAGTTAACAAGTGCAAACAAGGGGATTTAACAGGACTCACGAGCACCGTCATTCGTGTTTTCGACGACCGTCGGACAACAAGGAGAAGCGCTATAATCAAACTGACTACGATACCAGTCTCAACGTTCCAAATGACAGAAAGAGTGAACGTGATGAACATCATTGCCAAATCCATCCATGCTCCGATCCTAGTGTTAGATCTCAGGTTAGGCGCACTTGCATGAAGGAAAACAACGTACTTGTAGTAGTATGCCAAGTCATGTGGAACCTCGGAGAAGAGGGACATGACGAACAGACAAATGCTGTGAAGACGTGGATCAAAACGGACTATATGTGACATGGCGGGAGAGAGACAAACATAGAAGCCAATACACATTTGGGCAAGAAGTAAAGAGTAGGAAGGAGGAAGAACGTCGCTAGAAGGACAAGCCCTGCGGTAATCAACGAAGCCAGCTGCGTCCTGGCACCGATATCGCCATTAATCCGGGACCTGTTATCTTGTGGGCTTCGATGTCAAAACAGATGCTGACTGTACGAACCTCACGATGGAACCGAAAGCGGGAAGGGTGCCTGGAACAAATGATCCAGCAAGATTGGCCGCACCCAACGCAACTAGCTCGCGGTTCGGACTAATTGGATGGCCGAAGCGTTCCCCGTTCTGCTTCGCAGCTACGATGCTATCCAAGAATCCAATGACCGTGACTAGACTATGAAGTCCAACAATTAGCTCTCAGCTTCACGTACAGCGACGAAACTCACATCGCAGTAGATGTTGTGCCGCGCAGGAAACGGTACGTGTGTGAGCCGAGGGGAAGCCTGAAGAAATGTTTTCCGGTCGATATAGAGACGGAACCGAGAATCGCGACACCATCTTGATCCCAATGCAGCTCGTTGGATATCCCTAGAAGAATGTTTTAGTAGGAGCACTATTGGCATCACTACGGCTTACAAGTGGAGGCAACAACGACGAGTAGAACCTCAGGAAGCCGATAAATCCACCATGTTCTCCTGAAGGATTCTTTGAAAAGTCGTAGGAAAATCAGAACGAGCAATACTCCAAAACTGATGAGGGTTGTCAGTTTATGGCAGTGTGTCCAAACATATTCAACGAGAAAGAGGATCTTGTCCAAAGTCGTTTCAGGACGGACTTGGTCTTCCAACGCAGCCAAACCAAACATTGGGATGAGTTGCTCACTACACGTGACATTAACGTGTGTACAGCAACGGAAATAAACCATACACACACGGTGATCACAACCGCGACGGCGGTCACAAAACCGCGGAGAAGGGCACGACTGAGGACAACGTCCAAAAAGCCGAGGCGAAGGAAACCCAGGAGGAACGCGAATAAACCAACCTGGTGTTGGTGTATGTAGCATCTCGACGATGATATAGGGAAATCGTACCTGAAGACCTATCGCAGTGGCCACAGCAACACCTAGTTCATCGGGAGAAGGATTGGGGTACGCGTGACGATACTCGGTCACGGCTTGACCGACAAGCAACGACAAAGAAGCTTCTGCTGCAACATTGAGTTGCCTTGAGGTTCCAAGAAAACTATAAGCTATGGGAGGTATAGAAGATGCGAACTGACAGGAAAGCTAGTATCAAGTCGATTAACAGACGGAAGGATTATTTCTTACAAGGCCGGCGGTTGGACCAATCTTGGCTAGCGAGGTACCGTAACTGACCGACTGGGGTATGAGCATAGCAGCGAGTGATACGCCCGCGAGCACATCACCACCGAGGCTGAACTGGAATGAGAAGCGGTGCACCGAAGGCAAGACCACAAAGACTTACAGAGAGAATGAGTAGTCGGGGATCCATGCGGTTGAAGGCACGTAATATCGCATTCTCCTTGCAAACATGGTGTCGCGTATTTTTGTCCGCTTGACCCCTTCGAGGACTGGGAGTACGAATTGGTTTCAGGTACATAGATGGAACGCAGAAAACAGAGATTCACCAACGGTCGAGGCTGCATCTGCAGCAGGAGGGGTATTTGCGCCATACTGAGCTGGACCAGCTTCGACATCGTCTCGGTTGAGAAGGGGTGCCCTCTCTTCCGCACGCACCATCCCGCGAAATGAGGAGATGGAGGTGGAAGTCGAAATCGTACGGAATGAAGTGTCGTTCGGATGCGAGTTGGCACTCATTTCTAATGTACGGCTGGGGGACAGCTGTGTGGTTCTAGGGGGATGGCGGACTCCTCGTGCACCGAGATGACACCGGACAGTCACAGAATGTGCCAAATGGGAGTCCACGTCTTTGCCTGTCACGTGCCATCGGCTAATGCAAGACTCGAGTCATGGTTGGCGATGGGCCTGCTACTGGCATTTATTTATCGGTTTCTCTGCCAGGACGGAAGATGCGTCCAATCTGGTTCCGACAGCTTATCTTGGACGAACAATTGCAAATCGAGATAGGCGATGCCTGTGAGTCGCGATAGCAAGCTCAGCATATCGAGACCAGATCCTTGCCAGGTGAAACCGCTTCATGATGAGCCTATATATGTTCTGTTACCGTCTACTGTTTACTGAGCTGAGGGGAGTCAGCTTGGTTGAGGTGCTCGCCACCGGAACCAAACAAAGCCAATCACAACCGTATAAGTACTAAGCTCTGGACAGCGCTCAACTCTTCCTATCCGTCCGCCATGTCCCAGTTCACTCTTGCCCTTCTGGTGGCGTCGCTGGCCTCCTCGGCGCTGGCCACACCTCTCTCTACCTCTCCTTACTCCTCACAGCGTCGTCCTTATCTCGGTGTTGCCCCTCTCGTCGAGGTCGAACACGTCCACGGTACTATCAACAACTCATACATCGTCGTGTTAAAGGATGATATACCCTCCTCGCTCATGCAGAACCACCTCAACTTCTTGCAATCTGCCCACCAGTCCGACTCCTTCCTCGGCGATAACGTCGCTTCCGGTCTCCGCCACGTCTATGACACCCACATTAAAGGTTATTCTGGAGAGTTCACCGACGGAGTTCTAGAGCAAATACGTAGGATGCCCGAGGTCGATTTCATAGAGCGCGATCAAATTGTCCATACCACCGACATTGACCCGATCCACACCCAGCAAGGCGCACCATGGGTATTCCCCCTTTCCTCCGCTTATATCCACTCTAATACTCTACCCCAAAGGGTCTCGCTCGCATAAGCCACAGGGGCAGACTCACCTTCGGCACTTTCACGAGCTACGTATACAATTCAAACGGCGGCGAGGGTGTTGACGTCTACATCATCGATACCGGTATCAACATCCACCATATAGAGTTTGAGGGCCGTGCCTCTTGGGGGAAAACCATCCCAAACAACGACGTAGATGAGGACGGCAACGGTCACGGTTCACATTGCGCTGGTACTATCGGATCTCGGAAGTACGGTGTCGCCAAGAAGGCAAACCTCGTTGCCGTCAAGGTTCTTGGTTCAAACGGCAGTGGATCCATGTCCGATGTTATCGCTGGTGTTGCGTGGGCTTCACAACAGGCTCAGCTCAAAGCTACAGCTGCCCGTGCCGAAGTCGCTGCGACTGGCAGGACTGCTCACAAGGGTTCTGTCGCTAACATGAGTCTTGGAGGGTCCAAGTCACCATCCTTGGATATCGTCGTTGACAGGTCCGTCGATGCTGGACTCCACTTTTCTGTCGCAGCTGGTATGTAAATCTCGCATAACTTTTCATTTCATCTACTCATTCCATCTAGGGAATGACAACAAGGACGCATGTGACTATTCGCCCGCAGCCTCGAAGAACGCAATCACTGTTGCAGCTTCCACGCTTGGTGATGATCGCGCCTACTTCTCAAACTATGGCCCGTGTGTGAATGTCTTCGCTCCTGGTCTCAACATTCTCTCCACCTATACCGGTTCCCCAACAGCAATTGCCACGCTCTCGGGCACCTCCATGGCATCGCCTCACGTTGCTGGCCTCATCGCGTACCTCCTCTCTATCTACCCTTCTGTGACATTCAACCCTTCCGTTCCTTTCCAATTCCCTCCTGAGACCCTAAAGGTTGAAGAGGCATATGCTTCCTTCTACGCCATTGCTCGTGCAGCACTTCCTTACTGGATGTCTCAATACCTTCCTGCACCCGACTTCTTTGCCCCAGTTCCGGGTCCTATCACCATAACTCCTACCCAGCTAAGGGATGCTCTTCTGGTGATCTCGACTCACGGCGTCATTACGGACGCAGGCAAGGGCTCACCTAACTTGCTTGTTTTCAACAATGCCACTGCATGAAGGAGAGACTTCGGTCGTCTTTTTTTGATACTACCTAATGCTATAGCGTAGTGTGGTCTATTTAGATATCTTCAATCTACATGTTGATCTGCTCTAGCAATGTACCATAAAGCACCGATAACTTCCCAAATGCCCTCACGAGGTCTTCCGAACGATTGAAAAAAATGTCTGGGAATCTATCAAAAAAGGTACCAATACAAAGACTGCAAGCACATTTTAACGTTTAGCGCTTAGCATTGGTGCCTCATCAAAAAGCCTTTCCAACGAGTTTAACCATTATCCGAAACGTAGTATCTAAAGTGTACCGAGGGACAAAGTGCTGGTTCCTCCACACCGAAATCCAACCTGCAGACTTCTTAATGCAATAAATGAGATCACACCCAGTGTGCAACGATGTAGGCCTCCTGCCTCAGCGCGGCGACTGCCTCCGCATCCGAATCCCGATCTGCTTGCCACGCCCGTACCTCAATCGCCCTCGCGATCTCGTGCAGTGCCACTGCGCACCCTTTGTGCGCTGGAGGGAATGCGCCGAGAAGACCGCGATGAAGGAGGAGTGTGTCTAGATAAACGCCGTTCGTTGTCTGAAAGACGTTTGCAGCGGGGTAAGGGTACGGGGAAGGAGAGAGGACGGGTGACTCTGGGGCGAGCGAAGCGAGGATGGACTGGAGGAAGTGGCATGCGGGGAGTTGGGAAGGATGGGCGGTGATAGATGAGGTGGGAAGGGAGTCGGTGTGGGGTTGGTCGGAGGAGCTGGACTTTGAGCTTGATGACTCCGATGCGTCGGACTGATGGAGGGTATTTTGGGTGAGGATGAGAGGAGTCGGGGGAAGAAGGTGGGGGGTACTCACATGGTATGCCGGATCCTCCGTGCTTGCATCGTGCTCGTTTGCACTTTGCGATGCATATGGGACATAGCCCGCCGTTTCTGCCTCGGGAACCTTTCTCCAGTGATCGTTAATGATAACTTCCTCGGGAATGAACCGGACGTGACTAACATTGAATTTCCCCTTGGTTAGAGACATGGCCTGTAGAAGATGACAAAGGTCGACTTCCGACTGATAAGTCTATGGCGTAGTGAGAGTTGAGCGATTCGGTCGTCCATACAGACGATAATCCTCACCGGAATGCGGAACTCACGACCTCCTGCAGCGACCATGGGTCCAACTGGAGATACCATTTCAATATCCATCGCGGCCACGACTTGAGTGTTTGGAACAAAGAGTGGGGAAGAGAATAAATGGCAGATAACAGGTTTGGCGGATCGTGCGCCCTTTTCCAGTATATGTACCCGCACTTCCGGACGACATGCGGAACCGGGCACTTTGCCTCGTGTTTGCGGCACGACCCGGAGCATCAGGGCGAATCTGGGGCAACGTGTCTGGACCAATCATCAGGCGATGGTACATTTCGTCTACTGATTGTGGCAGATTGTGGTCGAGGCTTGGGCGAAGGGCACCGCAAACCATGTGACGAGTGTAGCAGAGGTCGATCCTGACTAACTCTGGACGACCCACTCACTGGCCTGGTGTGTCTAGAGGACACTCCACCCTGCTCCTCCGTTCACCCCTGTGATCCATGAACGTGGGGCATGTCAGGCTCCGGAGGACCCAACGTGTGCGGCAACGCTGAGGTAGACAGTCAGCATAATGCACAAAAATGCTAGCGTGTGGATGAACGAAGAAGAACAGCAACGACTCAGAGAGAAGATTTGATCCCCGTCTCTGACGACGGGGAGTTGATCATTCAGAAGCGCCTGAAAGACCTCCTGTCAAACGTACACGGCTGACCGATACAGTATTTTCATCCTTGTGGTCTCAAGAATTGGAGGCGAACAGCCGTCTCAGACTCACCTTGAAGATGATGATCCGACGAGCGCTGGCTGTGTGATGGGACGTGACATGTGACATGGCTTGGCAGACGGTTCTTATCGAGGCCACGTCCCCGTCAACAAAACTCCAATGTTGAAAGCTACTCTATCATCACTCGAGTCTTTATTTTATAGCTTGCGTCGATGGCACTCCAAAAACCGTATCTGAGCCCCAAGATTCAATAACCCATAGCCCCGTGCTTGACGAGGCGTGGCCGTAAAGCACGTTCAATTCCTTGGGGTTCTGACGTGACACAGTGATCAGCGCTCAGCGCTCGCGCGGAGCCCCCTGCTTCGACGAGCGAGCGATCCATGTTTGGGCAGCTTCTGATTTAAATCTCTGATGAGGCCCCGATACACCAACTCAGGACACATTGATGTCCGCTAGCATCGTATTAAACCAACTCTCGCTTCCCACAGATCCATCAAGCTCCCTGCGCGACAAATCAAGAACCGTCAGTATCAATAGCTCTGGTTAGTTGTCCCAAGTCAACTTTATGGGTTGCTGAAGTTTATTCTTCATAGATTGCCGGTGACTGTCTCGTGAGACACCATGCATGATCACCCGGAGCATGTAACAGGTGCACAGGAAGCGTATTCACAGTATAATACCCCACGTATGCGCACCCTGGGACCGATGAACCCTATTTGCTTATGCTCACCCTCAGTGGTATATCAAAATGACGCCGTTGGAGGGACGAACATTGGCCGAGGCAAAGCTGGCGAGGGGAATCCGCCAGCTCCAAGTTCTAACGATGATGACGATGCACAAGTGAACTCCGATCTACTGACCGCCTGGACGCAGCGGCTGCAGATTCTTACTGTTGTGGTGTGTCGACGATGGTGTCTTTCTGACCGTATCTATCTTTATGACACAACTTCATCAAGACTACCTTTCTGGCATCAACGGACGGGATGCTCTTCTCCTTGACAGCCCTCAATACACAGATCGGACTTCCCACAGGCACGACTTCCCGAGAGCTGGTGTATTCTTGTCTTTCGGGAGCCTTGATTTTCCACATCTGTGCATGTAGGTGATGCTTGTGTTGTCACTCCCACTGCATTCAATCCATTCACAGGTATACTCGGTTATGTCGCGTCGTTCTCGTTGATCCGCTACCGGATCCTCGATGCCTCTGTTGAGGATGATACAAAGGTTGGAGGCATCCAATTTCTCAGGTCTAAGCGCAGCTCAACCAGCACAGCGTCGAATTCCACGAAAGATTGTACTAGAGCCAGTGCACCCGCTACGCGGGTTCGCGACCTTTCGAGAGGGAGTTCAATTCCTTTGTGGTTCTGGATCCCCTCAGTCTCCTCCGCCACCCCCACTGTCTCTTCTTACGCGTTGCTACTATACCACCCTTTGTCTCACTACGGTCGGATTCATTTTGGCGCTCACTGGGATACTTGCGTATATATGGGCTGGCTTGCCAGTGCCAGTTGGTATCTTCTCTACTATTTGTTTGGGCATCGGTATCGGTGCAACCGTGTGGGTGCTCGTTACCTAGGTTGTCGGCGCGGTCTATCTTGTTCTTTTTTCTTGTCATCTAAATCTTGCACGTCGGGGTTTCATGGTCTTTATTCCAAAATAAGTCATGGAGACGGCTTTTTTGGCAGGTGTTGTATTTACCCAACTTTCCTTTTCTCACCTTCCCTTTGTGGCCCAGCTCCTCAGTATGGTCCTGACTATGCCCATTGCTCGCAAATTCGCAGGAAGTGCTACTTTGTCGCCGCACGATCTTGAGGATAATTATACCACCTTGTTGATCCCTCTCCACGCATTGAAAGCGACTGCCAAACTAGTGTCCGATGGTATACTCACCCGAACACGGGTACAACACATTGCTCAGCTAGGAAGCCACTGCCACGGTTCTTGAATACGGACGTGGTTTCGGGGCTTATGAAGGTTTGGGCTGAAAACGGACGATGCCAGGTCGTGTGGTCGTGCCTTGGACTGAGTAACTAGAAGGTACGGACACCCCAGGCAAGTATAGCCTAGGGCGAGTCGATGAAGAGACTGATACGAGGGGGGCATGGTATATGCAAGTTGCCACCTCCTACTTGAGATCCCGTGAAGCGAAAGAAGAAAAAATGTTGTAGCGCGTTTAGCGGTGCTGTGCTAAAAACGTTCTCTGTGAATTCGAAGCCCAGTAAAGAAATCCCAGTCTTCCGAACTGCAACGAAAACATCAAGTGCGCATGCGAGTCGTACCACGTGTCCCTGTGTCGCAGGGCCTGTGGCAGGTGAGATGCTTTCCATACTGTCACCGATCTGCCAACATCGGACTTGTGTAAGGTACTCCGAAAAGTAACTTGAATCAGCGTGGGAGATGTGTTTTGCTGTTGAAGTAGCAGTCGAGCTGTTCCAGATTTTAGCCCTTGAAAGTGAACGATATCATCTAAGGAGCGGGATCAGAGTGGTCCATTCATCACAAGTCGTTCGAGAGATGAGTGGCTGTCGTACAGAATTTGGCTGGGGACGAACTCTATCCTTGATTGGAAGGTCCTGTGGATCTCTCTCTGGGTAATTAAATTTCCGTGTAGGCCAATAATCCAAGGAATAGATTCAATTTGAGGCCACGAAAGGCAACTCATAACACACATGGGACAAAATCCAGGATAAAATTCTTCTGGTGTGTGGATTTTTAATCTATTTGTCGGATTGTAATAAGTTCAGTGGCGGGAAACTCATGTTCAAATCTATATTTCTGTGCTTCATATCTTTCGTCATTGTAACAAAGGGATACCTAAATAAGTCAGTCAATGGGAAATTGGTGCCAACTCGATATTGACACCGTCGTGAGGTGATGAAAGGTGAACAAGCCAACGTCCGAATTTGGTCTGAAGTGAAGTACCAAAATTGGCTGTTAGCTTTTCTGCTAACCAAGTACGGTAGGTTCAATGGGTGCGCATGCCAACCTAGCGCGTTCCGATGAGTATAAAGACACGTTGGCGCATCCTGACTGCAACTCAGCCAAGCCACTCGCGCCACTCTTATTGTTCTGCGATCTGCTTCCATTCCCATCAGACACGCTAAATCAACGTCTCACTTCCTTGGGCACTTCAGAACAATAAACGCATCCTAAAATCGACATGTACTGCGCAAAGTTCACCATCTTCTACGTCATCGCTGCCTTGGCTGCTGTGGGTCAGTTAGAGTCCAGCCATTTTTTGAAGTAAACATTCTGATGATGCTTTTAGCCTCTGCCTCACCTGTCCCTGTCGCAGCCCCTGCAGCTCTTGGAAACACTGATGTCGCTGCTGTGAGTACTTCCCGGTCCTCCTGGCCATAACCAAACTGATTTCGGACGTAAAGCGCGACCCATCAGGTTGTTTTGGCCAATACCGCCGTACAAATGGTTGCCTCTAATCAACCATGCATCTCTGTGACCGCTGTTTTTCTCTTCGCTCAAAGATTCAGACCCATATAGCATACCCCCGGCGATAACGTCGTTTATGGCGCACTCTTTGACCTACTTTGAAGTTCGTTAGCAATAAGCGTCGTTCATCTTCTTTCCCGCCTTTTATGAAGAGTTGCGTGACTGTAACACTGGCTGATAGATTCTGTATTATTAGTCGTTGGCTCGAGAATTCGATGTAGCTTTCACTTAGAGCACAGTTTTGCTGATTGGAAAAAACATGAAGATAGACTTGAGCAGCTCAAACACTTGTGGCAATCGCCAAGAACGATTAAAGTATTAAAGGCTGAGGCAAAGTTGAATCTTTCACGTTTGCGTAGCCACTTCTACTTGCAGAACTGACCGGAGACGACGAGGCTTGAGTGCTTGAGCCCCGTTGGTACTACTAGTTCTCGGGGTAATAGTGAGCACGCCAGAAAACCCTAGATTGATGACTATGAAATTCTCGGGCGGTTGATTCCGACGAAAAGACTCTGGAGATCGTGCTGTGTTGAGAAGAACCCAGGCGAAGACGAGCCGAGCCTACAATGTATTCGTACGCCAGCACCCGAGACAGAAAAAAAAATCTTGGAAGCCAGGCAGGGTCTGCGCTGGAGAATGGTCCAGTCGTCCAGGCCTAGTCGATATGATCTTTGTCGGACGCAGATACGGTTCAGGGGACTCTTGAGGGTGGTGGAACCGGCACTTTGGGACACCTTGGGATAAGAAGAATAGTACGAACGATAGTATTGACCTTCCACGGCGACGCATATTGACCAGGAGTGATCGATTGATCATGCTGTAAGCCCTCCCCAGGCTTCACATTCCTTTCGATACGACATGACATCATCCTGACCTGGTATGCTATGCTCGAGCAGTATATATAGAGGTCGGTAGACACAAGCATCGACATCTTGTTTTTTCCTTCTTCTCAATAGACATGTTCATTCACGTTCCGTTTCGCCCACTCAATGTTTCCGCTCTCCAAGCGGTTTCCACATGCACTCTGAATGCCATCACGCTACGTCAAGGAGTACAATTGGTTGGCCGAAGTTTCGGTGGGGCCGTCTGGTTTGGCGGAGCCGCCCTCTGCGTGTTGCTTCGACCACGGTGCTGAGGGACCTGTTTTCCGGCGTTCGCAACAGCCTCCGGCATGGGTGGGCCTCTCGAGGGTGATCAGATCCGAGCAAATTATGTATCACCAATTGCCTTTCCTCTCTCCTCGTTGGGTGAAATTCGTCCTCGTCACCATCTTCGATGCAATCTCGATCGAGCTCGAGAGTGATCTGCTTCTTATCGACTCGTTTGTAAGGCAAGGATTGAATCATTAGAGGGCGAGCAGTTTACGTTTCCGAAGCCTAATCCCTTCGTGGTTGATGTTCAAGGAAGCAGATTCCAGAGAGTGTACCGGGTAGAAATGATGATTTATCCTTTGTCATGATTGGTGTGCAGAGGACGGCCGGAGTCGCTGCGCTTGACTTGCTCTTGAGACATTTGTGACACCATTCAGTCAGCATCAAGAAATCGAAGGCCATTAGCCGAGCATCGCGAGCCTCCGACGCGAGGCTGCCGAGATCGCTGGTGCGCGAAAAGGGAAAGTCCGTCGGGGAGTCTTATTACCAGTCACGTCAAATGATAACGCAGGTGGCGATTTACCCGAGATCTCCAGCTTCCCAGATGGCGGCCCTCTCTCACTCTGTACCCTGGCCCTGCTGATTCCATCAGGCATGTGTCACCTGTGTCACCAGCCAATGCATGGTGCTCCCGCTTTATCTCCGACCTTTCGTCTCGTCAGGAACTCTTCAACCTGAACCCTCGGTTTAGAACATAGCTCCACCGGACGCCTTCCTGGATGCGCTGCGGGGGCTCAGCAACCTGGAGGAAACCCATATTGCGGTTAGAGTCGATATAGTGCAGGCCCACGCCGCTTTATGAATGACTTGCTCTTGACCAATATCCTGCCTTGCGAACCGTCTCCTAGTCAAGCTATGCTTTCTGGAAGAAGTGTTCCGACACGATGTATATGAGGAACCTGTGCTGGACTCGCTCATTGTCCGCATGGAACGCTTGGAGATCTTGCTCATGATCGCCCCGAGTGTCACGACGAACGGGACGCTCGAGTGATGGGCAGATGTTTTCCAGAAAAGCAGCACGTCTTACTCGCATAGGGCGCTCCCTGTGATCGATTTGATGCTAAGACAGACTGAGGTTCTAAAGTACAGAGACAACAGTCTCGTTGCAGCAGTGGACAGTGTCTGGTTGGCCTGGAGGATCACGGAATACAAGTCTTCGCCGGGGGGTAGCTGGAAGTATCAACAAGTGAGGCCCATCCTTGAGCTTGAGGATCATACCCGTCGATCATCAATGCGCTAGATAGGTGGCACGCGTTTAGATAGAGTACAGCGGAAAATATTGCTACTCCTCTTCTAGGCCGGGCATCAAGGTCCTTTCCGAGTTCCATTGGTTGGCACTGTCGGGAACTGCAATGGAGAATAGATCCCGCCGACGCACCGGGTCAGTTCGTTGGCGTCTTTCACGTAGAAATGGTCTCCAACACCTTCTACCTATGCGATAATAGATCACTCGGGTGGTCAGTAGGGATTGGTTATGTACTTATAGACATTGATCGATTTGTCCCCGTCACCGTGCTCGAGACTCGACCGGCCGCGTACTCAACTGAGACCGGATGTAGTATTGACCAACTTGAAGTAAAGGAGTCCCTGGATTGCGTGCGACCCGATCGGACAAGGCGAGGGAGCGCGCTGGACGACACGCAACCGAACACGCTGCAACTTGCGGGCATGCACACCCAGGATGACGTCAAGCAAACCCAGACGGCGCTCCAGCCCCCAGCCTCCAGAGCTGCGGGCGCCGTGTCTGGAGGACTCAGTTCAAGACTCGGTATCTAAAGAAATGGAACGGGGGGACGAGTTGGTTCACCGAGGATGGGGGCGGTGAATCGGAAGCGGTGCAATGAACGAGTCGGGACTCGTGCGGTACCGCCGGGGGAGGGGTGGTTGGGGTCCCTGTTAGGGGGCTGATTTTTTCGGCTCGAGTCGCACGGACAACTTGCACCCTGTCCTTTCCTTACAGCCTCAGGCTACAGGACACCCTCTCCACTCCCTCGCCCAGCTCGCCATCCACAGCGACGGGCACGGTTTTTCATAGACAGAAAAGAAAAAAAAACTAGCATTCAACTTTGTTCTCCGCCTGCTGGCAGGTCACGCTTGACGACCACCGCACGCGACAAATCGATTGTTGTTTTCTAAGTATCTGTCCATCGAAATTCGTACGTCTTATTTCCTTTCCCTCGAACCTTTTTTTGACATCCATGTCTTGAATCTGCCCTCCGATCATCATCCCCCTTCTAAAGAATGAGCAAAGCTTCCACTGCATCAGCAAAGACTCCAACGCAGCTCCCATCGCAATCAGCTTGGGCAAAGGGCCCCCCGCCGAATAGCAACTCTGCAGCTCCCTCGCCGCGTTCTCAGTCTCCTGCTCCGCCCCATGCACCATCTCCGATAACCGCTTCTCACTCCCGCCGTCCAAGTGCGTTAGGCCAGGGCGTGCCAATAAAAGAAGGCGTCAGCGTCCCGCGGAGTAACGTGGGCTCTGTCAGACAAGGTACTTCGTCGTGTCCATCCTTCATCTCGTTTCTTTCCTCACTCTTCATCCCAGGTTCCGCCGTCACTTTTGGTTCCATAGACGACCTTTCTCCCCCCTTGTCATCTTCACCTGCAGCCACACCTGTGGTCAAAACCGAAAGCGTAAAGTCCTTCGGATCCGTACCCGCTACTCCATCCACCCATGTCAATGGTAAATTTCCCGCTTCTGTTGCGACCACCGGCTCTTCGAAGCTCCCTGCTCGGCCCGCCTCGTCATCCATCTCAACATCCTCAAACGTGACCTTGCTATCCACCACGCCCGTCACGTCTTCATCAACGACTTCCGCTCCGACAAAACCCGCACTTGGCAAGGCCGACATTGCCAAGCTATTCCAGGGTTCTTCTTCCACATCTTCACAACCGTCATCAGACACTTCCTCTCCTTCAACTCGACCGTCTAATTTACCACCACATCATCAACCCTCTTCGTCTGGACAGCACCCCCCACAACCTCCTGCGCAGCCTTCCCAACTAGGTGCGCACCAATTTGCGCAGTTTGTACCTGGGATGCGACCACAGCAGGGCGCTGGCGGCCCGCGCTCACCGGCCTTCCCTCGTGCCGTGCCCAACGGCACTGGTGCCCCTCCTCGACCCATGGCGGGCCCTGGTGGACCCGGTGGCCCTCCGATCCCTGCTAGTCCGCGACTTGCTCCCCATCCCCCGCATCCACACCAACCTCCCCCTACAGGAGTTCCCGCTCAACAGGTTCCTCTCCAACCTATGCCTTGGTCACCTTATTACGTACGTATTTCCTTATCAAAGTATAGCATTCACTTCTGTTCCTAAATGCGCATACCGTCAGTATCCAGTAGATGCCTATGTGCAACCTCCCCCTACGTGGTTCTATCATCACCCCATGCACCAACAGCCCCATCCTCCACATACGCCTCACCCACCTGCGCCAGCCACACAGGGACCACCTCACTCCGCCATGCCCCTGTCACCTCGAAATCAGCCCCCCAGCTTACCCCCCGGTACCCCTATTCTGGCGCACACCGTTCCGCATACACCTCATACACCCCAACCGCCGCCCTCACACGTGCATCAACCTTCGAGCAGCATTGGTATTTCATCGCCTCCTCCTACACCATCAACCACCAGTGCCTCGTCTGTCCGTGCCCTCAACACCAATGCTTCTACGTTTGTTCCCACTTCGCGCGCACCTAAAGTAATCGTGATAAAGAATGAAGACGGTATGGAGGTTAATCTAGAGGCGTTGAAGAAACATAGTCCGCAACCGCCAACTGTACCGATTCCACCACCATCTCCGGTTGCGACCAGTCGCCGTACTACATCGGTTAGGATTGAGAGTGAGGAGTCAAAAAAAAAACGGGAGGAGCAGGCACGATTAGAGCAGGAGAAACAGGAAGCTGAGGAACGGGCAAAGAAAGAAGGAGAGGAAAGAAAACGAAAGGAAGAAGAGGAAGCCAAGCGGAAGGAGGAGGAAACGAAGCGGAAGGAGGAGGAAACGAAGCGGAAGGAGGAGGAAACGAAGCGAAAAGAGGAGGAGGAAAAGAGGGAGAAGGAACGGTTACGGAAGGAAGAGGAAGAAAAGGAACGGTTACGACTTGAGGAGGAAGAGCGGAAACGCAAGGAGGAGGAAGCCAGACTTGAGGAGGAGCAGAAGAGGGCTGACAAGGAGAAGGAGGAGCAAGAGCGCGCTGATCGGGAAGCTGAGGAACGGCGGCAGCAAGAGGCTCTGATACGCGAGGAGGCCCAGTTAGAGGCTGAGGAAGCTCAGGACCTTGTCGAATCTCCCTCCGAAGATTCCAAGGAGCCCGAGGAAGGAGAGGTCATCGAAAACGGAGAAATCGTAGAGTCTCAGGTCAATGGTGATTTAACCAGCAAGCCCCAGAGGGTTCCGAAGGAGACTCTGCGGATAGATACGTCGTCCATGCCCCCGCCTTTAGAGATCCCTAGACGACGCCCTGGTCCTCTTGACATTAACGCGGCGAAGAGGGATTTGTCCACTCCTCCTCTCTCTGCGCTGGCGACGGCAAGAAACATCGAGAGACTTCAGGACGTTGAGTATCCCGAAGGGGTCAGAAGCCCCAGGGAGGACCTCAACAAGGACGCGAAGGACGGCAAGTTTAGGTATCTAACCCTTGTTCGTGCTCTTCTTTTTCCATTTGTTCACCTTCCTACAGGTACGACCGCGACTTCCTTATGCAGTTTATGCAACTTTGCAAAGAGAAGCCTCCTAATCTTCCACCACTGGACATCTTGGGTATCGAACCCGTGGATCAGTCAACCTTCAGCATGACTCGTGGCGGTTCAGGGCGCCATCGCCAGCCGGCAAGTGCGATGACACCGACTGTTCGTCAAAGTTCAGTTGGACTCGGGATCACTAGCGGTTTCGGCACCAAGCCAGGTGCTGCGCCGAGTCCTTTCGCTATGGGTCAGTTCTCTACCCCCACGGCGAAACTTACGAGCGAGGAACGCTACATGATGTCAACAACTGGTACGCGTTCCGCCTCAGTCAGCAGTGGTCCCGCCTCTTTGCAGTTTGGTCGTCCTGCTATGACGCGGACAGCATCTCAAGGTGGTCCGGGTGGGCACCCTATGGTCAGCAACCGTACTCGAAGCAAGCGTGGTGAGAGGCGTGCGGATGGAAACAAGGTTCCCCATTCTCAACAAGGTGAGGGACTAGCCTTCGGTGCTCCTGGTGCTATGCCTATCCTTGGGGCTGCCTTCGAGCCCGTTGCTCCCCTCGAGATATCTGCAAATCGTTGGGTTGCTGCGAGTACTGTTCGCAAGCCAGGTACTGGGGACACCGAATCTCCCGAGCTCGTGGATCGCAAAGTCAGGGCCCTTCTCAACAAACTTACTATGGAGAAGTTCGACCCTATCTCCGACCAGATCATCGCCTGGGCGAACAAGAGCGAGAACGAAAAGGACGGCCGGACACTCATCCAGGTCATCAGGTTCGTGTTCGAGAAGGCTACGGACGAGGCCGCATGGAGTGAGATGTATGCGCGCCTCTGCCGGAAGATGATGGAGACGATCAGTCCCGAAGTTCAAGACGATGGTATCAGGAACTCGGAGGGCAAGCCTATCGCTGGTGGTCAGCTCTTCAGAAAGTATCTTCTCAATCGCTGTCAAGAAGACTTTGAGCGTGGCTGGGTTGCCAAGGAGACGACGGCTGCAGCCGCTGCGGCCAAGGCCTCCGATGATCAAGCTATCAAGGCCGCTAACGAGACGAAGGGTGAAGAGAGCGAACTCTATTCGGACGAATATTACGCTGCCCAAAAGGCAAAACGTCAAGGTCTTGGTCTCATCAAGTTCATTGGTGAACTCTTCAAGCTCCAGATGCTCACAGAACGTATCATGCACGAATGTGTCAAGAAGCTCCTGGGCAACGTTGAGAATCCCGAGGAGGAAGAGATTGAGAGTTTATGTCAGTTGCTGAAAACAGTCGGTCAGCTACTTGATGTCCCCAAGGCAAGAGCGCATATGGACGTGTACTTTACGCGGATGAAGGAGCTTTGCAAGAGCCTCAATGTCAGCCCACGTATGCAGTTCATGCTTCAGGTAACGACTGTTTATCGTGCGTTGTTCGCGCTCCGACTTATTTGCTTTCTCTCGATAGGATGTGATCGAGCTCCGTGATCGGAAATGGGTGGCTCGCGGCGCTGTCATTGCTCCTACCACTATATCTGCTGTTCATGAAGCTGTACGTATTTGGGATGCGAGTTTCTTGTGGTGGCAAGTGACTGAATTGGGTACAGGCTGCGAAGGAGAAGGCAGCCGCAGAGGCCCAGAATTACCAACGTCAGCTCAGCATGTCTAGAGGTGGATCAAGGCGTGGTGGTGACCGGAATGCGGAATCTGGACCTGACGGCTGGACTACGGCTGGAGGTTCGGTCGCTCGACCACCACCAAAGGCAGGCGACTTGTCACAATTTGGTAAGATCAGCAAGGCTTCGCCGATGGTCATGGGTCCCAGCAGCGTCTTCACCAAGAAGGACAACAAGCGCGATTCGTTATCTCGGACGAGCTCAAGTTCTAACATGTTCTCCATGCTCAGCCAAAATCCTGAATTGGCGGTCGATGCTACTGCTAAATCCAGCCGACCCCCGAGCCGGAAGCCTTCAGTTGACCTTGGGCAGAGTGGAGTGCCAGAACCTCCCCAACGGAAGAAGCTGCATCTCCTGCCCCGCACGAAGCCCTCTCCCGCCGAGGAAACCCCCCTTGCTGCTTCTGAGGACGAGCCCGAAGCACCTGCTCAGATGTCAGAAGCCGATGTGAAGAAGAGGATTGATGAGGACGTCAAGGAGTTCTTCGCTGTCCGGAGTATGGACGAAGCAGACGTCTATTTCACGAACCTTCCTGAAGAACATCGTTTCTGCCTTGTTGACAAGTTGGTGGGCTCCGCTCTGGAAAGCAAGGAAGCCGACGCAGTTCTCGTTTCGGAATTCTTTGCCCAAGCAGCATCAAAGAGCCAGTGTTCCCCTGAAGTATTTGAAGCCGGCTTTATGCCAATGGCGGAGTTCTTAGACGATATTGCCATTGACGCTCCTAACGCATTCAAGTTTATGGCGATCATGCTACAGGGTGCAGGTTTCGACAAGGACGGGGAAAGGCTGGGCCGGATCGCGGGCAAATCGATGGACAGTGACAAGTTACTCCAGCTTGTGTCGTCGTGATGAACACGTTTCCTTACCATGCATGTATTCACCCTCACATTCGCATCATTCTTCTATTCTTTTTGGGCCCCGCACAGTTGCGGTCTGCTTTTTCTTTCTTCGCCTTTTTCATTAATATCATTTGCAGGGTGACACTGCACCCTGACGCTACCGCATGTTCTGCACTACATAGGCTACAGTCGACAGTACATTGGGTAGTATTTCGCGATCAAATACACTCAGATGACGATCTAATGGCGACAGGTTGAGAGACGAACGGTTTATCGTGCCCACCGTGATCATACTATTCTGCATGATGCCCTACTGGCTCGGTGTCATTTTCACCGCATTTCTAGTGAAAGCCCTTAGGGCTACGCGAGCATGTGTTCAACGACGTCACAGCCTAGAACTTGGATAGACTCTCTCAGAAATTCCTGTCAATCTGGCTCTGAGTCATCCCTCGCAGGTCTTAATTTATCCGCCACCATCATACAGCTACGTTCGCTCTGCTGAGGTTCAGCTCTATGCCCAGTCATCTCAAATCTCGTGTTGGATGCTTCCCATCGGCTATTTGAGGACGGGTCACGACACACATGCTGTGGGGAACGTATCGGCGGCGGGTTCGCGCACGTTGCGCAGTTCCCTTTGGCTGGCTTTGTTTAGTTTCTTTCTTTCCTTTGGCAGCCAAATAAATCCATTCCCGCGTCACCGCTCCCGGATGACGTCATGACTACCTATTCTTTGTTTCCCTTCACTTGCAAAAAAAGCCCTGCTACACCCGCCGACTATCTCGGATCTACTCCCCATCATAAGAAACAAAGGGATTCTTGCGGGGCGGTTCGGGTCGTAAGTATCTGCCTTTGAGAAGAACTTTGCAAGCGGGGTGAATCGGGATAGTATTCCTATATGTATGGCTGCGGTATGGAAGGTCGCGACTCCTGCTATAGTCGACACAACTGAACCACACCGTTTTCTCAAAAGTACGGCAACATGCACGACTCAGCTGCCGCCCTAAGCCTCTGGACGACCCTGCGGAGACACCTCAATTTCTTCCGTATACATCTACTCTTCTTGTGCGCCTACACATCGAGCGCAATGACCCCCGATTGACTGTCGTTTTCTTCCAGTACGTTTACTCCCTTGGTTTGCTCTGTCATCATGTATGCCTCCAACGGAAGGTATCCTATCGCGTACATTGATGCGCTGTACAACTCGGTCAGCGCTGTGACCGTCTGTGGTCTCGGGACGGTGAACTTGAGCCAACTGACGGTCTGGCAGCAAGTCCTCTTGTTCTTGCAGATGTGCGTGGGAAGCCCAGTAAGTAAAATCCTAGCATAACATGGGAAAGACCCGAGATGGGGAACACGTTTATAGGTCGTGGTGTCATGGTTCATGGTCTTGATCCGGAGGTCAGTCCAGGTTGCTCGTCCTACAGTCCATACGCAAATCCATTGACGAAATGGACTTGGTATGACCAGGCATTTCTTTGCGAAAAAGTTCAAATACATCATTCAAGCGGAAGCCGCGCAGCGCGCGGTGCCCAGGACACAATCGCAGCAGTCCCACGGATCGACAAGTGCGACCGGAAGGCGCAAGTTCGTGTGGCCTGTGCCATCACTCCGTCGCCGAAACGGATTGAGCCCCGTGGCCGAAAATGATACCAGCGGGGATTGGTCGTCTACGCCGAGGGAGAACGGGGTGCACAAGAAGCTCAGGACGGACATGATTCGCAGGATGGATGCACCGCCGAAACTCGTCAACCCGAGTGGATGGATTAGTGAAGGGTTTACGACGCCGCTAAAGCGCCTCTCAGCCAAGATCGGGAGTGGTGGAGGACAGGAGAAGGAGCTGATGGCTGAACAGCCATCGTCCCCCGTTCGGATCGACTCTGGGATAAACTTGACGAGCAGTCCTGTAGCAGAAAAGGTCCCACACGCACACTGGCAGGCAGAGGACACCGAGATACCCTTGAATGCGTACGTCATTCCTGGAATTGTCCTGTAACAGGTACTGACGTCACAAGGACTTCTCATAGCACGGTCGCTCCAGGAAGCAATCAGCTGGCCTCTTGTCAGTCCACTCACCCACTTTTGAACTATATTGACATGCCTCACTTTCTAGCTGGCTTGGATTCGCTCGATCCTAGGAGCGCGCTTCAGAGTAGTCCGCCGCAAATGTCTCCCACTGCCGTTGGAATGCCTCGTACGACGACCATCGAATTCGCTCAAGCTGTAACTCGTCATTACGTACCACTGACTCCAGTTCCAAGTAGGCGCGATGATAGCAGAAGAGTTCCATCTATCGATGAATATCCCAGAAGGCAACTGCGCGGTGATTCGTATTCTCGCAGATACCCAAGCGTAGGAGGGCGATCGCAAGTATCATTGACGCGGAACCCCTCCCGACGTGCATCCCAACAAATCGTTGATCAGACGGGACCTGAGCAGGCGCGAGCTAGCCAAACTGATTTTGGGGGATTTCCTATGCCGCACAAGTTACTTGGCATACTGTTCCGGCGTTTGTTTCCCGGGGCAGCGAATCGTCTTCGAAGGACTGTGACGATTCCGACCACAACAGCCCTTTCGGGGGGAGAATTGGGTCGGACAGCATCTATCTCTGGAGCTGTACGGAGGGGAGCTGCTGGAAACATACCAGAGGGTTCCAAACCAGTTGCTTATATCTCTTTTGACGCGATTGTGGGGCGCAACTCTGCCTTTCAGATGCTCACCAACGAACAGTTGGAAGAACTGGGTGGAGTAGAGTATCGCGGGTTGAATGCGCTATTGTGGTTGGTTGCACTGGTGAGTATCCAAATGCAGGGAACATGTATTGACTGACGATTCCTGCCACGCTATGTACACAGTACCACTTCGGGACCCAGCTTATCGCATTCGTTGTTATTGCCCCCTACATGGCCATGCCAAAGTGGGCCAGTGATTTTGTTCCTCCTGCATTGATTCGACCAGTAGCAACCCCATGGTGAGTCTGCTTTTAAGCTTGCGACCGGCATTGATCAGACTGCCGATGTTGGACCCGATAGGTTTTCTCTCTTCCAGGTCGTTTCAACATACACCAATACTGGACTTTCCCTCGTAGATCAGTCCATGATTCCGTTTCAGACAGCCTACCCAATGATATTCTTCATGGTCTTCTTGATCTTGGCCGGAAACACAGCTTTCGTGAGTTTCTTTTGCTTTCTGCCAGTGATTCAACAAAAGGATGCAGCAGTAACCTTGTCTACTGTTCTCTCAAGCCTATTTTGTAAGTAATCGAAATTCTGCACGGATCTCTAGATTAACCCCTCATGTGCAGCCTGCGATTTATGATGTGAGCATGCTCATTTTCTACCACCGTTGCATTATTTAGGTCGTCAATTTAGCTGGACTATTGCAAAGTTGATACCCACCCGATCTCGCCTCTACGAGACCCTGCATTTTCTCCTCGATCACCCAAGACGTTGTTTTGTGTACCTATTTCCGGCTCATCAAACTTGGTTTCTCCTGTCCATTCTAGTATTGCTGAAGTGACTATTTTATCTGCTTGTATCAAAGAACCCTGGCTAATTCAGTGCCTTATAGTTCCATCGATTTCTTCTGTTTCATGGTTCTTGACATCGGAAACACGGAGATTGAGTCGATTCCATTAGGAACTCGATTTGCAGCAGGATTACTACAAGCCACTGACGTTCGTGCCTCGGGGTTCGCAGTCGTTCCGGTTGCCGCACTGGCTCCAGCTGTCAAGTACGTCTGCTCCGCTTGTGAGTTACAGTTGCCTGGCTCATTGTTTGTCCAGAGTCATGTACGTGATCATGATGTACATTAGCGTATGTGCGTATACATTTGCTCGTCGAGTTTCGGAGGACTATTGACAACGACTTGTCCCCAAGACCCGATAGCGATGAGGTGAGTCGCATAGCTCTCGGGGCAGGGAATTTGCTGAGATACATTCAGCGTGCGTTCTACAAACGTGTATGAAGAACAGTCACTTGGGATATTCCACTTGGTCGACCAGTTGTCTGTGGCAGAACAAGCATTCAAGACTGATGAGTCACGAATGACTATGTGGGGTCGCTATCTAGCGATGCACGCACGTTATCAGCTTTCTTTCGGTGCGTCGTTTTTTATCTCACACGTTAATCTTTTTTTTTTGAAATCTCTGTTGAAGACATGTGGTGGCTGGCACTAGCCCTTTTCCTCATCTGCATTGTAGAGGTTTGCAATGGATGATTCGTTGGGTCTCTGTGTCTGAATATTCTATCTTTAGAAGGATAACTTGATTAATCCAGAGTTCCAAGGCTGGTTCAACATATTCACGATCTGTATGTGAAAGCACGTTTACTGCAAACGCCGCTAATCAAAAACCTTGCTTGCCAGTCTTTGAGATAGTCTCAGCATATGGATCTGTTGGACTTAGCCTCGGCATACCAAACGTACGTGCGGTTCTGGGTTCGCGACGAGTCTTTATCTCATCTCAAGGGCATAGCAAAACTATTCTCTCTCCGGGGCATTCCGACCATTATCGAAGTTCATCATCTGTTTAGTCATGATACGTGGTCGCCATCGCGGTCTGCCTGTGGCAATCGACAGAGCGGTCGTGCTCCCATACGAGTTTGAAAGAGTGCAAGATGATCTAGACCCACCGCCCAAAGTAGACGAACGGCGGTCCAGCCGATATAGCGTCGGCACTGTCTCCCATCCTGTCGAGGGACCTCCAGATCACATCAACCGTGAACGTACAAATGCGGAGAAGGAGCTGGCAGGTGAAAACGAGGTCAGTGAAGAGCGCGGAAGTTGAGCGCGGACGAGATGGAAGGGAAACTCGGATAGTAGTCATGAGGGTGTCCGAGCCGGCCTGACATTTTTTCCGCCCATGTTGGTTAGCTTGTTGGCATTTCTCGAAGAGTTAGCCCGATGAGATTGGACGGTGGTGTTCGAATCTTTTGGGAATGCCTAGTGACTATCACATTCCGACTAGGACGCGAACGTCTTCCTGTTGGATAATCCAACGATGAATTACATGATCAAACATCTACGACGCGATGCAAGTGAATACGAAACCATGCTACCACGGCTGGGCGCATGCATCGTTCTCCATTGTTCTGCTTGTGACTCGACTCATAGGAAAGATCTCACCGTCCAAGAATTGCAAGTATGATGACTAAGCCACGAATCTTCGCTAACATGATGTCCGACTCGAGGCAATCCAGTGGGTCAATCGAGTCAGGTATTTTATGTCGAAGTCATCCATGGTTAAGAATGACTGTTCATCTTTGATATCATTGGCACAGTCAGTCCATGTTCGAAATGGATGTATTGAGCGGGGTGTTCCTCAACTGCATAGCATAAAGAGGAGGTTTATGTCGACAAATAAACAGGACATAATAGTGTACGTATGAGTGGTGGTAGTTTTTCGTAATCTATGCAATGCGGGGTTATGTGAATGCGGATAGCGAGGATGCGAACAAATGCAAACGAAGGGACGGCGGGGGGCCACACCGAGATCAAGCAACAAGGATCAACGAGCCGAGAACGAGAGCAAGGGAATTTAATCCTTCTTCTCCTCCTTGTCGTCTGACGATGGCTCGGAGGAAGCGTTTTCAGCGTTGCGCTTCTCGTAGACCTTTTGGAAAAGACCGAGCGAAGCTTGCTGGGTCTCATTGATCTTCTCCCGAATCTGGTCCGCAGTAACCGAACTATCGCCAGCTTGGCCCTTGACTGCCAATTCGCGGAGTTCTCCTACAAGCTTAGTGACTTTCTCCTTCTCTGTGGCGTCAAGCTGGTCTTTGAACTCGTTCATAGCTAAGCACGAATTTATGAGCACACACGGCCGCTTGGGATGATCATGAACTAACCTTTCTCCGTGTCGGTGCAAACGGATTCACCCTTGTTTGCCTCCTCGATAAGAGCACGGCGGGCCTTGTCAGATTCGGCGTACTGCTCAGCATCTGATATCATGCGCTCAATGTCCTTGTCATTGAGACCCGACGAAGAAGCAATTGTCATCGATTGATCTTTTCCAGTCGCCTTGTCCTTGGCGGAGACATTGACAATACCGTCTAGACAGCGGTCAGCATGCGCCGAATAAAACTGATCATCGAAACTAACCGGCATCGATGTCGAAAGTGATCTCAATTTGAGGTATACCCTTGGGTGCAGGAGGAATACCAACAAGATTGAAGTTACCGAGGATCTTGTTGTCCCGAACCAATTCACGTTCACCCTGGTAAATCTTGACCTCGATAGCAGTCTGACCATCAGCAGCAGTCGAGAACGTCTGTGACTTCTTGGTAGGGATGGTAGTGTTGCGATTGATAAGCTTCGTCATGATACCGCCAAGGGTCTCGATACCGAGGGAGAGTGGGGTAACGTCAAGGAGCAAGATGTCGGTGACGTTGCCAGCGAGAACACCACCTTGAATGGACGCTCCAATGGCAACTGCTTCATCAGGGTTAACACCCTTGCTAGGCTCCCGACCAAATATACTTTTCACGGTCTCGGCAACCTTCGGCATACGAGTCATACCACCAACCAAGATTACTTCGTTAACTTCACTAGCTTTCACACCGGCGTCACTGAGTGCCTTCTTGCAGGGTTCGACAGTACGCTGGACGAGTTTGTCAACAAGGCTCTCAAAGTTGGCTCTGCTGAGTTTCAGGTTGATGTGTTTGGGGCCCGACGCGTCGGCAGTGATGAACGGCAAGTTGATCTCTGTTTGTGTCGTCGACGAGAGCTCGATCTTGGCTTTCTCGGCAGCTTCACGGATCCGCTGGATAGCCATCCTATCTTGGGATAAGGAGATACCCGACTCCTTCTGGAACTCCTTCAAGATATGATCAAGAAGGGTAATGTCGAAGTCTTCTCCACCCAGGTGAGTGTCACCGTTGGTTGACTTAACCTCGAAGACACCCTTCTGCATCTCCAATATCGAAATATCAAACGTACCACCACCAAGATCGTAGACGGCGATGAGGGATGAATCTACGCGGTCGAGACCATAGGCGAGAGCTGCAGCAGTGGGTTCGTTGATGACACGGAGCACGTCCAGACCAGCGATCTGACCAGCATCCTTGGTAGCTTGCCGTTGTGCATCATTGAAATATGCTGGCACAGTGACCACAGCATGGCTAAGCGCAGACTGTTAACTCTCTTCTGGCAGATACCTCATGACGAAGGACATACTTGATTTTCTTGTTAAGGTATTGCTCTGCGGTCTCCTTCATCTTCGTAAGTACCATAGAAGATAGCTCTTCCGCAGACTGTAAAGAGTGTCAATACATGTCATACTCGCAGAGATATTCACTCACGAATTCCTGTGTCTTGTCACCATTCTCAACTCGGACTGCCGGGCGACCGTCACCCTTGGCAACAACTTGGAAAGGCCTACATGCCGAGTAAGATGAAGGAAAACCCGGTATGACGTATGTATTCACCAGTGCCTCATATCGTCCTGGACCTCCTTGTCCTTGAATTGGCGACCAATCAAACGCTTAAAGCCGAAGACAGTGTTCGAAGGGTTGACAACTGCTTGCCGCTTAGCAGGGAGACCAACAAGACGCTCTCCGTGTTTCGTGAAGGCCACAACAGAGGGTGTTGTCCGGGCACCCTCTGAGTTTTCAATGACACGAGACGACTTCCCCTCCATGATGGAAACACATGAGTTCGTCGTGCCCAAATCGATACCCACGACGGGTCCTAACATGAATTCAAGTAAAGCCTGAACAATACTCAAGGTGAGAAACTACACACCATTGATTTTGGTGTTCATGTTCCTCGCGATCAAGGATCGAGGAATGCCCTACAAACGAATATGTGAGGGGTTGGCAACTAGCATGGAGGTGGGACGCACAGCATAGTTGCCTGAACGAACGGCGGCGGCACGGAGGGAACGAGCTGCAGTGAACATGGAGGAAGAGGATGAAAGTGAGAAGAAAACAGTGGCGTAAATTTTTAGACCCTCCAGGAGCTTACGTCAGCACTTCAGACGGCGGAATCTCCCACGTCGCGTGTTCGAGCCACGTAACCGACGGGAAATTTCCTTCAAAAATTTCGAACTACAAGTTGTTGTCAACGGGACTCGATGGTCCTGCGAGTCGACTGCGAGAACTACTTGAGAGACTTGACGCTGTTTGACAGTGGCAACAGATTTTTCGCCAGCGAGATGTCACGCACCCCCCGGCCCGGGCGACGCATGAGTCACCGGTGCTGATGGCCTGATTGAAGCGTTCTCACCGGGTTGCTGCTACGTCCGTACGATGTCGAACCGTTCTCCCAAACGAATCGGTGGGGAATATGGAGCAGTACGCGCCAACATCGATATTGACAAACTGAATGCGTATCTCGACGCTCATGTCCCAGCTGTCAGTTCCCCCGTAGACGTCCAGCAATTCAAAGTATGCGTATGCTCCCGGTTGTCTCGAGTAGACTTGTATCTGACCTTCCGTCTAGTTTGGACAGGTATGCCTAGTCGGCTTCATTCGACGTTCGACTGAACCACAACCGGGGTTTTAGTCCAATCCTACTTACTTCTTGACCGATGCTAGGTTTGTATCACGAGTCGATGCTCTGCCACGCGCAATAGTCTCTGATGCACCCAAAGACAGAAGCGTTTCGTTTTGCGGAAAAAACCAGCGGGCCAGCTACTCTCCTCCACCGCTCATCAGATTGAGCGCGAATACCGAGTTTTGAGTGCCCTCCACAAGCACAATACCAAGCCGAGCACCAAACCTTGGCAGATCGTCCCTGTTCCGATACCATATGCTCTGTGCGAGGACATCAAAGTCATTGGGACCTCCTTTTACATTATGGAATATCTGGACGGTCGAATATTCACCGACACGAGGATGTTCGAAGTATCTTCAAATGACCGGCGTGAATGGCGAGTGAATCTTAATGACTTGCTATGCATGTTGCTGAGAATAGGAGCCGTTTCTAGTTGGATTTCCGCTGTGCAAGCTCTTGCTGCACTGGCGTCCCTTGACCCTGTTGAGATAGGTCTTGCTAATTTTGGACCATTCACGGACTACTTTCCGCGTCAGATCAAGTCATTGTCCCGTGTTTCCGAGGTACAGGCTCAGGCAGTCGATGTCGATACTGGAAAACCGATAGGAAAGATACCGCTTTTCGATGAATTGGTGGACTGGTATCAGAAACATCTCCCAGACGAGAAGAAAACCGGGTTGCGCGTCGTTCATGGAGATTATAAGCTTGACAATTTGATCTTTCATCCAACCGAGAACAAAGTAATAGGGATTCTAGATTGGGAGTTGTGCACTCTCGGCAGCCCGGTAGGTCGCTCTGCACTATCAGCCTGGCTGGAACATAAATTAGGTTCCAGTTGGCAGACCTGGGCAATCTCACGCAACCATGGACGATTGATTCCAAAAATCTACCCAGAGATCTACTATTCAAGAATTTCAACCTGCTCAAGGCATTCAAGAACACGACAAAAGACGTACCGATACCGTTGGAAGACCTGGAACGTGAATATTGTCGCCTCACCAGTCAAGCATACCCCATCAAAGAGATGATTTTCGTCCGTAGTTGGATGCTCTTCCGAGTGAGCTCAATTGCTTAGCCTCTGCACACTGTTGTCTACAATATATCTGCAGTTGGCAATCATCTCGCAGGGGATCGCGGCCAGGTTTGCTAGACGCCAAGCCAGTTCAGAACACGCACATACCTACACCCGGTTATTTCCTGTAGTGGGGGATCTTGCAAAGGCCGCCCTTGAGGACGAGGGACACTTCATCGGCAATAGATCCAAGTTGTAGGTCATCACCGCTGTAGTCGTAGACAATATGTTTTACGAATAGCTTCTCCTCTTTTTATCCACGAAGCCCTTGATATCTTTCATGGAGGGCCTTTCGCCAGGGTTCTGTTTCCAGCATTTCCCTATTAAACTCCACAGACCTTCTCTAATGTCGGGTCTGTAATCATCGTACTTGAGCTTCCCATGTCTTTCTGTGACATATATCAACACTGCAGCATCGTTCGGAAGATCGTGGTACGGTTGCTTCGCTGAGAAGATCTAGAGATGGAATGTCTCTAAGATGTTGGCAGAGTGCAGTCCTACCTCTGTCGCTGTGATCCCGAATGCCCCTACATCAGTTGCAGTTGTAGGTCGGATTGCTGCCGAAGTGGTCGGCTCGGCCAGAAGTTCAGCGGCCATGTATCGGATGGTGCCAGGTGTATTCTTAGTAGTAAACCCTGACATTTCCAACACTATAGAAAGGCCAAAGTCAGTTAGGGCTGCTTGTCCATCATCGCTAATTAGAATATTTTCCTGTAAAATTTCAGGCCACGATATGAGGTTACAATCAAAGATCGAGGCCAAACATACTGGCTTGATATCTCCGTGGCCACGTGGACAACCAGACGGCCATGCAGGAAAGCCACTGTAACGGTTTGACACCGTCACGAGATACCGCCGATTCAACTCGACTGTCAAAGTTTTCAAGGCACTGTCGCTAGGGACGTCAAGACTGTTTACTATAAAGTACCCTACGATATCCTGTAATACCCCCAGTTCTCCTCAGAAAAAACACCCAGAACTTAATCAGGTTAATTCTCTGTGCGAGACTCTTCTCCTTGAGACGAAGCAACTCTCTCGTAGAGTGCAACGTTTCAGCCACACCACTAACAACTTGGTACAGCTGAATACCTCCGTTTATAATGACATTGTTTCGGCGACTTCACCAGGCTTAACTTAACAGCTCCTGTCAAACCGCCATCATTCGGACATGTCACGTTATTATGGCGCACCGAGTCAAGTTCCTCGTCTCCTTCGGGGGTGCATTTCACGACGCTCTTCTAATTTCTACCGTGACCACGATGATTCATCCCAGCAGACCTTTAGGGCGCAAGGAAACCGACAAATAATTACATTCCGATCTCCAGTGTTGGATACCAGTGCGGTCCATCCGTTGGTGAACTCGATTGACCCGACCAGACTAAGAACTTATCACTCGTCCAGGCCTTGTGGCGGGCCGCGAATCGATGAGTTTCCGACTTACGAATCGGACTCCCTCGTCTCATTCCCTTCGAACATTATTTCGCCCACTCGGCTCACTCGGCGTAACCATCTTAGTTCGTATGTGAGTACCACTGTACAACTCGGATGTTTATGCCAGCCTGGCACGTCCGCTCTTCTCTTGTTGAACATCACGATAACCAACGTCCTCGATATGGCGTATCAATTAAAATTCGCGCTGCGCACGGCGCAAGCTTTTGAACCTCTTCAGATTAATACCCTCATCTAGGTCGAGATCGATCTTGAGTCAAGACGCGAAATAATGCCTACGTATGCGAGGCCGTCCCCATTGTTTGGGTTCAATTAAATGGACGTGCTGCGGCCGTCAGCGGGTAGGTATGCCTTGCCGGATATTACCCTCCTGGCATTGTACAATGGAAGCATGACGGAACACCCAACTTGGATACTTTCCAAGAAACCTATGGAGTCCCACCATCTCAACCCGGGCATAGTGTGGAGGTAGGCACCACTGGACAGGACCATATGCCTTTCGATCCAGCATAGTGGATAACAAGATCTCTCAAACGGTTCGTCTCATTCCCGATATATCTTTTCGTCTAGTCGTCTCACTTGGCTTTTACGATATCAGTTCGTGTGCGCGCACTAGATTTCTGTTTATGGCCTAGAACGAAGCACACGAACCCCTCGTTCGATTCCCACATGATAGCTAACGTGGCGGGTGTGTTGTACCACCAATTCCCAAGGCAGTTCTTCGCTCCCCCCCTCTCCTACCCCTAAGCTATCAGAGGACCAGGACCAGTTGACCTCCGTGGGGATCACTGAGCTGCAGAATCGTGAACTACAGCACGTCCGAGCTTACATTGATAAGGTCAGAATCATCCCGCCTCTGAAGCCCGACGATGGACTTGGCCAGGAGAGGGATGACATTTGTCTCAATTTCCCCGCCATCGCTGGTCTAGAGCGGACGCATCGGGGCCAAGCGGAGGAAAACTCCTAGGACGCTGAGGAAGACAATACCTCTGATGAAGCGGTAGTCTTTGTTCCTTTCACTTCTTGGTCGTGTTTACGAAACGGGCGTATCCTGGATTGACCCATGCGTTTGTACGATAAGTGAGAAACTGAATACCTAGCAGAACGTTTGCGACAGACAAAAGGTCAGGTAGATTAGCTGTCGGATCCAGTGTAAGAAAGACAGAAAGTCCATAATTTTTGAACACCATGATAGATGGACTACCCAGGATTTCTATGCTCGTTCGACGAAGAAATTCGACCAGGGACGCCGAGCAAAGTGGTTCGAAGCGGTTCCTAAGGAATAAATTGTAGGTAAGTTTGCAACATTCCACTGCATCAGGCCGTAACACCCACATCCATGGTTCTCAAACACTTGCTTCAACGTGGTGAACGTGCTCGTTCCGAGAATTGCAAACACGACACGATCAAAGGAGGACCCGTATCTCGCTCCCTTGCTCGTCAGCAGGTCTGCCCAAATCCTAGCCACCATCTTCACGCTGTTTTGAAACACTCCCGTACCAAAACTTCCCAGAACGAGATTCTTCGCTCCTTGTTGTTCCATCAGTGATAGTATCCTGTCCATTCTCTCCCTCATCGTTATCTCTATAGTGCTCTCGACTTTGTCGTGGTCTGCATGTCCACCATTTTTGTTCCTGATGTCGCCCGCATTGACCGCAGCGCTAGTAAGGATATCAACTTCGAAAGGGGTCACCCAATCTCCGGTATCATTTCGAAATATGACAACGGAAGGGGTGTATATCATTGCATGGTGGTACAATCCACCCCGACGATCACGTAGATGCAATTTATAGAACTGCTGGGCGGTGTCTGTCATGAGGGAAGGGTACAGCGTGGAGGATCGTGCGATGGATTCTTCCTGCGCTTGAGCGCCACCGAGAAAACCACCGCCTGGGCGAGTGACTGAAGCAAAGTTGAGCACTGCGATTCTGCCAAAGCTAGTCGAGTTAGATACGGCGTCAGATAGGAAGCGAGCGCCATCGAGTGTCGAGATCTCTAAAATCGAGATCTCGGTCTTCGTTGGGGGTAACATGGGCGCGTCCGAAGCCCATCTAGAAAAAGAGGGGTCGTCGGGTGGATAATAACGTGTGTTGTGATTGGAGAACCTGACTTTCGCGGCCAAGTCGAGGTAACTGTCAGCAAAGGTGATGGAGCCTGCTTCGATGGCTTTCAGAGTGGTATCTGCGATGTTTTTGAGATTGTCGCGCTTCTTGGCGGGTTGATTGGTAGAGTAGGCAGCACTAGCACCTGCTGTCTTTGACAGCACATTCATGTCTTTGGGGTGAAGCAGCAGGGTGTGGTAGGATATGATGTTTGTTGTCCTTTTAGGGCTCCGGCTGTGCACTGACTCGGTCTTTGACTCGGATCATGTAAATCGCGACGCGTAGCCAACTGGCCATCAACGTATGTTAGAAATTCTCGACGAGTTGGCGGATGCGGATGGTTCTTGAACTTCTTCAAGTTCTTGTGCTGATGGTCACGTGTCGCATATTACAGAAGTTCGTTCAAACTTTTACAGCACGATACTGCCATTGTGTATAGCCTGATCGACTTGCTGTTTGTGCACGGACTCATCGGATTCGGGCAGTGCAGTAACCAGTTGATCCCTCAAATACACGGCCTGACCTTAACTTGAGGGAATCGCGTTTCCACCTACCTCTTCGAACTTTCACGCAAACTCTGATTGTGAATTGTATCAGCCGGTAGCTGGCACACCTCGGATCCACTTTCCTCAGATGCCAAATTCTCTCACTCGCACAGCTGGCCTGAAGCTTGGTCCAATCGCGTTAGACACGCTCCTCAAGCATTACTTCGATCGTGTGAAGAAAGAAAATGCGGGAGATCATCTCCCATTCACTCAACTTCGACAAGACGAACTCTTCTACGACGAGGCGTTTAATATAGCCAAGGCACGTCTCGCCATGTGCCTATCTTCAATGTGTTCTTGATGCAGCGCTCACAGAGATTCTTCCACGTTGCCACCCAGTGAGTGACTAACATTGGCAACTTCTCGCAAGATTTGCATCTCACGGTATACAGCCATTCAGTTGAAGAGCTCCAAGCGTTTTCTAATACTCGGACCCCATCTCCTCCTTGGGTCCATGTCGTACGAATCACGGTGCCGATGTCGTGTTGTGATGAGGCGGCTACATTGCTCATCCAGGCTCTTGGGGGCGAGCAGCATACGTCTCTTCTAGTGGGCGGCACCAAATGGTGGCAAGTGCGTGGTGTCACTGGGTAAGTCGGACTCGAGATGTTTGGGCTGTAATTTATGGTCCCGTAGAATTGTCGGAGAGTGGGTAACCGCTAGGAAAGATTGGGAAGAAGCCAAGAAACGTCAGAAGGCATTTCAGAAAAAGAAAGCAGGCAGCAGCGATTCCTCGCACGTGATCAACCCTATACCTTCCTCGATCTCAGAGCTTAGCAACATCTACGACGAGGACGTGGATGACTTGCGCTGTATATTATACGCTCACGGAGGGGGCTATTACTTCGGAAGTCTCGATCAGGAGAGGTAGCTTGTCTCGCACCTTGCTCGAGTTAATGCTAAATACACCCCACTGCTCAGACACTGTCTTCAGCGACTTGCAAGAAAGATCAAAGGTCGAGTGTTCGGTAGGTATTCCACAGAATCAATTTGCTATGATAATAGCTGAACAATTTTAGCGGTCAACTATCGTCTCGCTCCGCAATATCCGTTTCCTTGCGCACTTCAGGATCTGGTTGCAGCATGTAAGTGCGATCATTGGTTTGTCCGCAAAGACTTACCTCGGAGAATTACATAGACCTTTATCTGATCAAGCCTCCACCTGATGCAACTCATCAACCCGTGAAACCGTCACGCATCGTGGTTGCGGGCGATTCTGCGGGAGGTGGACTTACTCTTGCTTTACTCCAAGTGTTGCGCGACACTGGTCAGCCATCACCCGCTGGTGGTGTTCTGATCTCACCATGGTGTGATCTCACACATTCTTTTCCGAGCATTCACACCAATACTGCCACGGTGACTTTGGAGTCGTTTCGTCATCATACTATCCTGTAAACTCACGAGTCCGTCAGGATGTTCTTCCTTTGTATGGGTTGTCTTTCCACAAGCCCAGCGCTTTATGGCCCCCGCCGTCAGAGGAGATGACACGCAAAATTCATACTGGCCTTCGGCGGAAAATTCGACAAATTGTCCGTGTTACTGTCACTGGGAACAAAGCCGGTGAAGCAACTGCTCTGGAACTTATGCAGGATGCATTGGATGGCAAAAAGCTTATCCTCAGTGGTGACGATAAGAAATCGGTGTCAAGTGATATGCCTATAGATGTTGGGGCTATCGCCTCACTACCCCCAGTTGACGAGAAGGAGAATCAAACTATCTCCCTTGAGACTAAGTCAGGGGAAAAACTGAAGATAGACTCACAAATCCATCTCTACACTCAGAATAGCCTTCTCGGGCATCCTCTTGTCAGTCCCGCCTTTTCATATTTGGGCGGGCTGCCCCCTTTATTCATCATTGCGAGTGACAAGGAGGTGCTCAGGGATGAAATTATCTACTTGTGAGTTAATTGTTGCCGTCAGAGGCAGTGGATAACGACTGAGTCTTGTTTTTTTTTAAAAAAAAATCAAGAGCGCATAAGGCGGCTGATCCTCCAAAGTTTCTCCTGAGGGACGAGGCCCGTTCATTGTATCCACCGTTGGTGGGTATAGAAGATCGTTATGGGCCTACGCAGGTTCACCTCCAGGTCTATGATGGTGTGCATTCAGCGAATGGACAAATGCAAACATGGACTAATCGTCTCATAGATACCGCCCATGTTCTGCCGGTTCTCTTCCCTTTTACGACCCCAGGAAAATATTGTTATCGTGCTATCGCTACTTTCACGAAGCACGTTACAGGAATGTTACATCCAGCGAGCCTTACCCCGAGTTCCTCAGAAATGACCACTTCAGCCCCACACCACCCGCTCAGCAGTCCCGTGAACAAGGATCTTCCTAGCGGTACACCTATCCAGCAAGTTTCCCGCCAGCTTTCCAGTGATCTTACAAGCGACTCGCCAGCCACCCAAGGTGGTTCGCACAGCCCTCCCGACAAGCCAGCACCTGTAGCAGACTTGTCCAATCTACGTCCATCATTCTCTTGGCCGATATCTTTCACCTTCCAGGCGAAATCAGTACGACCATCGACGTCAACGTCCACCTCAGAACGGTCACTCGGACGAGGCGAAAGTAGCTTGTTGCGCTCCCAGGACGGCCACAATGTAGGAAGTCCCGGTAAATTGCGACGGCACGCGTCAATGATAGATACGACTGAGGTACGCTATGCTGGAGAAACGAGCGTTTACTACAATGAAGAGGTAGGTGTTGTCCCACAAGTCGTAACTTATATTCGGGTGACGCCGTGGCGTGCGTGGCATGAGGCTGACGTCTTGTGTTTACATTCTAAATTTCGACAGGGCCTTCTATCGTGGAAGGAAGGCATGATCCGCGAGAGAGTATCTACTCAGGGCATAATTAGATCTCTGGAACCCGCGGACAAGATCGATGCTTTGCATGTGCCACTAGCAATCATCGGGGTTCTCTCGGAGAGGGGCATGCGTCATTACCTTGAAGGGAAAGCGCTTTTCGACAAAAAATACGCAAAAGAGTCACTTACGATAGAGAAGGAGCGCAACCGAAACATAGACCTCGCCAGAAAGGACATTACCAGAAACTTAACCCATATGCAGGAGTTGCAGAATGGGCGGGCACCAGGAAAGCAAAAAGGGACATCTCGGGCGCTCAGAGATGGGCTGGAATCATCGACCGGAACCTGGGGGTGGGCTTGGGCAGACGAACGACCGCCACCTAGCAGTATCATCTCCAGACGCGACACAGACGAATCCCGCAGACTGGCTCGCATCGCTGACCAGTCAGTCCTGCAAGACGAAGTTCACATGAATGGCAACAGCCTCTGGGCCGTCATCGTGAATTTCCTCACTGCGTCTCCCGGGCCGCCTAAAGAACATCCTGTTTCCGACACTGAAGCTGCTGAGCCCCCTGTCAAACGAGTGATAATCAAGAAGAGCAAATCCATGTTTGCGTCACTTCGAATTCGTGAGAGGCAACCGAAGAATTGCAGTTAGCTAGTTATTCCAGTAAGGCCACCCAACTTTGTCAGTTCTGAATGTTATTTACTATTGTCTTCCAGAGATTATGTATGATATTTAAGGATACGTTGTACACAAATACGATATTGGCAAACAGAAATTACTACATAAACGCATGTCGTGCTGGCACCAGTATATCACCAGCGTCTTGTCGCCAGGTTAAATTGGTGCCTTATGTTTTCCTTTTCGCCTGGTATTCCGGTCCTTGGGGTTTATTGTGTGATCTGTAAATATCTTGGTGTTAGTGTCGTACGAAAAAAAAACTTGGGTTTGGATGCGTCGGGGTGCATGAATCCCTTAAAGTCGTCTTCATTCCCGGAATCATTCAGGGGTCTATTTGACTTATATGGGATTGCGTAATGAAAGTTGCGCGTTATTGTCTTGCTCAAAACCCACGATGTGACTGTATACCAGAATCCGTCGAAAGTGCGCTACTCATCCCCATGGTTTCACAATAAGCACTACAGCCAAGGCACTTCGCGTCTCTATGTTCACGTACTTCGCGCCGTTTTCGTATGCGCAGGCAGCGCAACTTGATATGCCGAAATTTCTTTTTGTCCAGTATATCTGGGCGGGCGAGGTCGACGGGGAATCATAAATACGCATTCAGGTCACCACCGTCGTGCTGTGACAAGGACGATTCTCACAAAAGGACTGGCTGGCTCAGTCCCAAAGTTCTACCCTAGCTTTTATGCTGATCCTCCTGGACCAAGCTCCCTAATATCGAGTCACTGGCATGACTTCACGAACTCCTATCCGATTAACGCCTTACCGCGGACCACTCGCGACGCCTCCAACCTCACCAGAGAGCAGCCCAACATTGTCTACACCACCCACCGACATTTCTCAATGCTCCACAGCTATCAGACAGGCTTTTGATGCTGCCATCCTTCAACACAGGATCTCTACGCTAAGTCCGCCTATGCGACATCAATCTCAGTCTCGTCTTTACCGTCGGAGGCGCGAAGTCATCAAACAAGGACTATTTGGCCGTAGCACTCACCTTTGCCCGCTCAGTCTCATCTTCGAAAGTCTGATGTATTCGGCTTGTGATCTTGTAAAGTCCCTCGCGGGAATTGTCACGTTCTGCTTATTGATCTGGGGACTACTTGAATTGGTAATTATCCGTCTATTGACACTATGGGACAGCTGAATGACATTCTCCAGTCCTCGTATGCATCCGAATTACCTCGACAACCTCCGGTATCAATGCCACGATTTCCCCTTCCATCCCCCATCAGAGCTCTGCGTTGCCACGTGAATCCTTCACTATGTGAACCAAGAGATCAGCACGTTGCCGTTTTACAGTTTCTTTCTGAGCAAATTCAACACGCGAGGGCCCTGTCATCTTTAAGCACCAACCTCGGTTTACCCCTTCGTGCTTTCTTCGAGGCACATCGAGCAACGTAAGTTGTTTGATTGTCTCATGACAGTCCGCAGCAATGACGCCAAAACTCCAGTATTCCAAGGGTCATAGTTCGACACAACCTTACCGAGCTACCTCGCCTCGTTCAAGAAGTCGACACATTGGCAAATCTGACAGAGTTTCTCGACCCTTCTCTTCTCGACTTCACGTCTGGCAGTTTCATTGGCAGAAGCGTAAGTTCATTCCCTCAACTGGACGACCCACATTTGTTGACACTCGCTATAGTTGACTCTTGCTCTGGATGAGTTGGGTGACCTCATCTCTGAACCTATGGTTTCACATGGTCCCTTGACACATGGGGAGTATCAGGACGCACATCTACATGCCATATATTGGCGTACCACGTCAAACCTCCTCTTGGAATACTCCGCAGCACGCCCACGCGCTAGAAGACTGCTGCAACAGCTCCGTGCTCTTCATCAACAGCTGTCGCTGTTGGTCTTGGATCAGCACACTGCTAGGAGTATCGAGAGAAGGTTAGAGACCTGGTGGTGGAAAAGCGGTCTTCGTCGTCCTGCCACCCCCATCGAGGATGGGATGCCAGCGTTTGTGACTGGACTAGAAATAACCCTTCAGAACGTTCACCGGTTGGTCGCTTATCTCGATTGGATCACCGAACAACTTGTAAGTGTTTGTCCGTGCTCCCAGGTTCGACATTGTGATCACTTGAACCTGTAGGCTCAAACAACCTTGAGAGACGTATTGAAGATACGGCATAAAACTGACTTCTCATCATGTATGATGTCACTGCAAGAACTGTTTGCTCAGTCGAAACCTTCGACAGCAAAGAAGCTTTGTTTCTGTCTGAACGACTACGGGGTTGCGTCCACCCGACCAGAAAGAGTTGAGATCATGGTTCCAGGTAGTCCAACAGTGCGTGCAGGACGTTAATCTTGGATATAATATATGTTATCTTATGCTTTATATTGACGTTGGAGTACATTATGAACAACCTGGTATTTACACGAATTCGAATCATGCACATGTATCACAAGAATTTATGAGCATAGACACCCCAAATCTCGCCTGACCTCTAGCTGCGACAAACGGCAACTGATTTGAGTTTCCATCACCGAGACTTCGCGTCCTAAGTTCAGACAACATCGAAACTCAATGTTACTCAACTACGGCTCAGCTTCCTCTGCAATAATCCTGCGCTATTTGGAATGCTATCGCGGTGACTAGATGTACCATAACAGCGTGTCGTTTACGTCGTGGCGGGTGATCGCCCGACCTTCCTGATGGGTTCTTTCTAGCTAAGTGAGCATGATGGGCCTGCCAACTGTTACCGAGATGCCTTCTCGCAAGTGCTTTCATCAGAACGGTTACCATCTACGGGATGCCGCGTCGCACTACTTTGTCAATACATTCCTGGTAAAGCTCTCTGCAGGGGACATTACACTGTACGAAAAGCGAGCGAATGGTTGGTTGGAATCTGCGGGTGGCGTGAATCGATGAAAGCCGCTTCAAATTCTACTCACCAAGTCGTTCGTCTTGCTATCGGGTCGGGGATAACGTCTCTCGGGAAGGAGATATATTAACATGATTTACTCCATATATATTAGTCTGTCCGAGTCTTGGTGGAAGGTTGGTCAACAACTGTCCATGGCTATGCGATTTTTGGGACATACACACGTATTGGTAGTCTTGAACTAACCGCCGCCGACCAGCATTGCAGAAAAGTACGGCGAGGCGCCTGTAATGCGATTTTAGCCTAGGACCCTAAATTTCCTTAGTAACTGGCTTGCCGCCGTCCATGCAATGATTCATAGCCTTGTGCATCACGGCGATACGGTAGAGCTGCCAAGCAATGACATTCATTACACACCGTCTTTGCAGATGAGTGTATCATGTTGGCAGATACTCTCGGGAGTCGGTGCTAAGTATAGGTGTAAATCACCGCGGCGGAACTCGTCAGAGATCTTTCGTCGAGTCATATTTGTTTTTTTCTTCTGTTTCCTCCTGCGAGTAATTTCGGGGCTCTTGTTTCCCACGGCGAGATTCAAGAGGGGCCCACTCATAAGGGACGAAGCCAGTGAAAAGGTGCAAAAAAAAATACCCAGGTCGTGCCCCAGCGCGTCGGGAACGTAACTAACAGAGGATAATGGACGTTGTCGATGCGATTACACCACAGAGCGGGCTGCCCGGAACCCATCGGGAGCAGCGTGACACAGGGTAACAGGCAAGTGCCAAGACTATATAGTCCGAGATCCCTGTGGTACCCGACTGCCTCAGCTCAGTCGAGCTAGGGAGTTAATGCTAAACACTCATCACCATCAATCACGAGCCGGCGTCGTATTGTTTGACGTTGTGAGCGAAATTAGTGCATCCTCGCCAAGAGTGAGGTGTTTGGGTATAAACTGATTGTCAATTGAATGAACAGGGAAAACCACAATACAGGAGTTTACAACGAGAATTACCCTAACAATCGTTCATCGGTCTAAGGGCTGAAATCGGGTGTAGTATTGCTTAGTTTGAGCTTCCACCATCTCCTGTGTGGACTCCGGAAGGTCTTCGACAAAACGACCTGAGTGGTTCCTCAGTCGTAATCATATGCTAGAAGTTGACGCGAACCTGGTGATCCCCCGAACAATGCCAAGGCGGGTATCACAGTGTTGGGTGAGATGACGGTGTTGTCTGCAATCTGTGCACAATCTTTGATTATTGTGAACTTTCCCTGAGTGGTGGCCTTTGAGAACGGATCAGGTGACCAGCAAATACGCAAGCTTACGATGATACAATTCTTTCCAATGATGGCGTGGTTCCCGATAGTTGCCGCTTCGACGACGGAGTTGGCGCCAATATGAACGTGGTCTCCAATCTTCATTGGATAATAATTGAAATTTCCGCGGTATGTTTTATATGGTGGCCTATCGGAGATGTGTGATGCGTATCCAATGGAACGGAATGTCAGCAAACCTCATGATACAGCCATCCCCAACCAGACAGTATCTGCCCAAGGATATGACTACTGCATGCCCTGGTCCAGTTCTTCTGAGGTCCCCTCGAATAATTGCACCGCTCGATATGATCGTCTTGCCGCCGAGGATAATGTTTTGTGGTCCTGCGATAGTGGCTCGGCGAGAAACCTTGTTACCTGTATCCTTTCGATGCGTCCAGACAGTGATATCTCTCAGAAAAAGAGGACTCGTCCGTACCGTTTCGATGAACTCGGCTTTTGAGTAGTAGATGGGTGCATCCATGGTCCGGCAAGACGCGTTCGCCAAAGATGGCCGTATATGTACAAAGGTCCGGCGGTTCGAGGCTGACCACAGCCTCTAATGTTGCCCGCCCGTACGACACTGACACTTGGTCGAAGCCTATGTCGAAGAGAAATACTGCGCAAGTTGCTCGGCACCGTTGACCACCAATGTAGACATTACTCTGGCTTGATGCGCTGTGGCTTCGCAGCACAACGGCTCTTGACCGCCCCCGACACCGTATGGCTCGTGGGTTGGTCATCATCCTCTCGAAAATTGTCCCATTCAACCAGAGCATCGCAGAGCGCTAGTGCACAGGCCAGCACATCAGACCCTCGAGAGGACAGTCAACCCGTATCATATCATGGACCATTGACACAGACTTTTCGCCGTCTCAAAATATTCTCGCTGGCCTCGCTCGGCCTCACATTCAGCATGGCGCCATTCCTTTTCATCGTTGAATCATCTCTTCCTATGTCGGCGCGTATCTTTTTGACGGCCACTGCCATATCGACTAGCAGTATTTCTACAGCGCTCGTCAGCTGGTGTGGTGCACCATACGTAGTTGACCTCCGTCACCTTACCCCGGCCGAAAATGAAGGCATTGAAGAGGTCGAAATGACGACCCTCTCTCTGACGCTGAAGAAGCTCACCACTCGGGTGTACGATTCTGACTTCTTGGTGGAGACGACTCGTCCATTTGCGAAATGGGAACTTCCTCTGGCGATACAACTACCTCCCCCCGACGAGGACATCACTACAGCAGGAAAAGCTGGTGCCCCAGGAGAGGAGGAGACAGTTGCAGAGACCCTGAACGACAAGGGCGAGGTCATCGGTCGTTGGATTGTAAAATGGGGCGAGGGAGGTACTGGAAGTTGTCGGGGTACCGGCAAGGTATTACGGTAAGGCGTATGTTGATTGGTTGATACGGTAATTGATAAACAACCCCAGTTACTTCAACGTACACGAGGAGCTTCTATGACAGACGCTGAGACAGACCGAACGTTGTTTCTGCGTCCGTGTTTTCTACGTGTGTCACTCACTGATTTGGTATGAAATTCCACGGACCACAACACCTGAGCACTGATAAGTGCAGGTAGTGGTGACCCCCATCGCATGTCTGTCGAGATTTCTCCGGGCACGAGCAACCGTTCGTGTGGTCTAGTTCCCTCAGACCATAATGATTTACGCATAGCTTTTTCTCGAATATAGAACTTCGCTACCATGGCTGACACTTAGGATCGCATCTGAAACCATTTACATATCATAACTCCGCCAGTCCAAGTCCTACACAAGTAAGTTTTCATCCTGGAGACCATCGGCCGCCAGCTTGAGGTAAGGTTTCCTGTGGGCGGAAAGATCTGAGGTTCTTACATCGTCATGACTTCACCGCTAATCTAACCCCTTTTGCTAATTTCAGGGCCGGTGTGGTAGCGAAAATGAACCGGCGACGGATGTTCACATATGGCAATCCCCCATGTGCACGCATCATTGAGGTGATGAGCGGTACCGATTACGAAAAAGCTCCGGGATATTAGTGAACGTTTACACCCGCGATGCGTTTATCAAACCTACCACTCAACCCGTGGTTACAACCTTCAACTTTTAAGGACCGATTCGCCCATTCTTGGCTGCAAGAATTTAATAGACACGAGGCCAATGGTGTCAGATTTTGATCTATCCCTCATTAAGGGTTCCTTTTGTTTAAGTGGCTAAAAGGCCGCAAATCTGATCGAACCCTCTTCATATCCATCAACGGATGAAAAGCCGGGCTGCGAGATTTCATCCCAGCATGGTTTGGGTCGTGGTACCCAAGATCTCAAGCACCTCCCACACAAATATTTCCATATGAACAGGATGACTCAAAAAGGACACTGGCATAGCGAAGTGAGATGATATATAAGCCGACGTGGTAGGTCGACGGCAATATATTGATCAACAACACGAGGGTAACTAAAGTTTGCTCCTTATCTCCCTGATCCGTGCACCTTGAAGGCGTTCATCTGTAGAATGGAAGAGTTGATCCGGAATGATCTGTGAGAGAGGAAACTAGCACGCACAGTTGGTGTCGAAGAGATTATCATTCGGCACAGGAACAGTATGCAGATGGATATTCGAAGCGTCGACCATCTCGGGTACAATTTCTTTGAGATTACGCGCACCCAGTAGTCGCATGTTCATCTCAAATTCCTCCTAATGAACCAGTGAGTAGCAAAAACGATGAAATGTGTGTAGCGACCATACATGCAGGATTTGCAAGGCCTTTTCCACTCCCTCTTGTCCGTAAGAAGAGAATGCATAGAGAAACGGACGACCCACGCCCACTATTATCTTGTAAGCAAGAAACATGCAATTGAAATCGCCATCGTACCTGCTGTAGCTCCGAGAGCAACGGCCTTGATAACGTCGGTTGCGCGACGGACGCCTCCATCAATGAACAATTGGAATCTCTCATTAGGGAAGCTCAGCCCGCGCTTCTCCTTTAGTTTGTCCACAACTTCAACAAGGACCTCAATTCCGGAACGGGAAAAGTCCAATTGACGACCACCGTGATTGGAAAGGACAACTCCGGCCAACCCTGAGTCGTAAGCCTCAAGGGCATCTTCCCAGCATTGCACACCCTTCAAGATCAATGGCACTAAACCACAAGAGATCAGCGTTGTCCACACCAAACTAGGTTCTCGGATCTTACTTTTGGTTATGCTCTTGAAGAACTTCATGTCCGACCAATTCAAACCTGGGTCAATGAAGGACTTTCCGCACACGATATGAATCACATGGTTCCACTCAGAAATTATGCAACACGTACGCTTATGGCTCTTGCAGCACCTTGCGAGCGATCGACACCACCTTGCCCGGCTTGCTTCACTTCTGAGGGATCCTCGGCTTCAAACTTCTGCCTCATGTCCTTCTCACGGCGACCAAGCTGTGGTGCATCAACGGTGATGAACAAACCCTTGATTCCGCGCTTCTCGGCGTGCTGGACGATTCGCTTAGTGATTTCGCGGTCCTTGTTCACGTATAGCTGGAAGAACTGGACCTGACCAGGAGCGGCAGCATCCACGATCTCGTCAAATGAGCATGATGCAAGAGTGGGGATCTGCACAATCAATTGAGACACACAGAAGAGATATTACCAGCAGATGATCATACCATCTGTGTAACACCATGTTTCGCGGCAGCTCGTGTCAGGGTAAGTTCACCGTCGGGGTGACCGAGCTTTCCAAGGGCAGTGGCAGTCTAGGAGTGAGAAGTTAACAACATTGAACTTCGACCGGAGGTCATTCGTACGATGTACAGAGGCATGCTTGTCTTATGACCCAGAATTGTGGTCGACCAGTCAACTGTGGTGACATCTCGGAGAATGCGAGGACGGAACCACACGCTATGTGAGGTATCGGAAGAAACCTACACTGGTCATACATGCTGGCTTACCGGTGAAAAGCAGAGTGGTTTTCGCGGTTGGTAATTTCATCGTCGGCGGCCGAAGAGTAATACGCCCACGCTTTCTCTGGCATGACCATCCTAGCAATAGCCTTGGAAGAGTGAGGAACGAAGCCATCTATTCGAAGCTTAGACTACGAACCTCGAAGTCATGGAGGCTAAGAATCGAGGAAAGGAGTGGACGAGCTGCGATGCGGGCTTGTCTCGCACGCTCCTCGTTAGTGATCACCTCCTCGACCTTCTCCACGGTTCCAAGGTCGACAGGCCCAAGGCTATCATGTATGAGGGGACACGAATGTTGAACAGGTACTGGTTCTACTGACTGTTTCTCCGGCTTCAGGTTGGTTGTGATAGCGTCCGGTGGATGAATGGGTTCGTATTCCTTTCTGTCCATGTGATCAACGCTCCATTAGGTGCCAGGTGCACTGTGGAACGTACGTCGCATCTTTTCCCGCGTACTTCAGGATGATCTTGCTCCCGCCTGTTTGGCTTGTGAATCGGATCGAGAAGACTCATAGATTCGAACATACCGGGGTGGTCTTGGACAAGTTAACCGAGTAAGCACGCGACACGACCGATAGGACTCACCATCCAAAAAGTCAGTAACGTCGTACACGTTTCCTGCACGAAAACGGAACATTCAGCCACTGCCGCAAACTCGAATCCTAAAAAGTGCAGCTGAACGTACCATGGACAATGATCCAGCAACTTTCGCGGCTGTTGTGCGAGGCGACTTCTTTGCCTGTGAGCAGCTTTCCGTGGGTCATGGCAAGGAGTAGCTGTACGAAAAGCTGCGTTAAGCGTGGACGGGTGACCACGGTTCGCCCTCGCTGTTATGTGCAAGCGGATCCCGCACATCCCGTCCTGGGAACGGAGACACTTCTCGTGTGGACATTGCCACGCAGAGCACAGACCCCGCGAAGGAAACTCCGCCTTATTGAGTAGATCAGCCCTGCCTGAAGGGGCAAGTGTTCTAGTTCGACTCTTCAAGCACTATACATTCCATACCGAGACTACTTCAAAATACAGAATGGATTCCAATGCCAGCTTTTATTCATTGTAGGGATTAAAGATAAAAAAAGATCTAAAGGAGTGACCACAGCTACCGAGATGCTGATGACTATTTGTTATACAGCACGATTAGATTCCGATGGAGAAAAGTGGGAGCAGCAGGGAGGGAAAAAAAAACGCTATGTTAATGGTTATCAACCTTAAACGACTTCGAAAGCACTTCCGCCTGCACGCGCGTCGAGGCTGACAACATCACTCAGACCTGGGATAATGTAATGAGTATCAGTGCTCAGATTATTGCATAGACACCCACCCATGACTTCGAAAAATGCTTTCGGGTCCATTCCTTGCGCGGAAGTGAAATCGGTACCGGTCTTCTTCAGCGACTGCATAGCTGCACGGATACCATGCACTGCAGCAACACAGGAGACCAGGGAAAAGACTAAAAAATATAAGCCCCAAAAGCTTGCTCTCATCATACAATTAACTTACTAATAATTTTTGCTCCAAATGCCTCAGCCTCTTTGCAAGTAAACGATGGCGTAAGGCCACCAGAGATGACATTGACGAGAACAGGCTTCGGGGCCAATGCTTTCACCGTTGAGGTAAGGAGATCACCGGTCTTGACACCCTCGATGAAGCAAACGTCAGCACCGGCATCAGCCGCGAGCTTCAGACGTGTGATAGCTTCCTCCATGCCAAGAACCTGAGCGGAATCAGTGCGGCCGATGATAATCTAGAATTGACGGGTGAGACATTGATCGACAGGCTTATCAAGAGTACCCACGAAGTTGGAGCCGCCAGGAATGGAATCGCGAGCGATGACCGCAGCACGAATACGGGTAATGAATTCTTCCCTAGAAACGACTTGCTTCCCCATCAAATGGCCGCAACGCTTAGTCTGTACTTGATCCTCAATGTGCATGGCAGCTACACCAGCACGAGCGTATTGGAAGACAGTACGGGCAACCATAGCGGTCCCACCAAAGCTGTCGAAATAACACAGGTAAGAATGATAGGGAAGAATAAAAAATCACAAATTGCATACCCAGTATCAGCGTCGGCAATGACGGGCGTTGTCGGACTCAAACCACAGACCATCTGGGCACTCTGGACGAAGTCGTTCAAAGTCGCAATAGCAAGGTCTGGTTGACCAAGCCGTGAAGCAGTGGTGGCGGCTCCGCTTTGGTACAAACAATCAAAGCCTGCCTCAAGTGCACACCGGGCACTGATACCATCGCAAATACCAGGAGCAATCTACCAACCATAATCAGATTAAACTTCATCGGGGATATAACTGTACGAACGACAATGCCTGGACGAGCGAGCATCTGACGAAGGCGCGTGGCGGGATCCCAGGACAGAGGACCCTCCAAGAAATTCTTGGGGTCCAGACGAGGGTTATAGTAGGCTCTAGCCCTCAAGGGGACTTCTGGGGAAGGTGTCGCAATGGCAACGGCACGGTTGGATTCCTCGATGGGAGTTTCTGGTACAGCTGTAGCGACGGCAGCACCGTTCGATTCAGGAGTCTTGTAGAAGTCGAGTCCAGGCATGGTGGTGAGTGTGTAATGTAGGGAAGCTTGTCTGTATACACAAAGAGGATTAAGAAAAGAGGCGTGTTGTGGTCAATACGGAAACCACTGCGCTTTATACTTCCGCGGAGTCCCGATCAGATGGTTTTTTCTATTTGGTGGGAGGGTAATGTGTTCAAAGGGTCGGCCCTTGTTACGTAGAGTTGTGAAACTGTGTGCGGCGCTATACCTTTCCCCCATTTCGGTGAGCCGTGATTCCGGGAGTCAGTTCCGCGCCAAGTTAGAAAGTGCGGCGCGGGGACAGACGGAGAAGACAGTATAAAGATGGAAAGTCGTTGGAGACACACCCATATGGGTCAGACTCATCAGGAAACTGAAGGTCAGCGAAAAAGGAATAGTTGAAAAGTGTGGTGGGGACTCTTACGTAATTTCTTTTTTTGCTAGCCGTCCTCCAATCACAACGCTCAAAGCCCTGGGTAGACCCGGTAGAGTCGTCAAGCGACAACGTTACACACTGTCCCTGCGATATGCGATCCAAGATTGTTGGATTCCCGTCTCGTTGCCGGATTGGGCTCAGAGCGAGCCTGGCTCGGTTTCGGCGCCGCAGCAGGTCACTTCAGGGTTCCATTATCACATTATCATGTAAAATTAAATGGTCATAACCTGGCTTACCACAGGAACAACGGCGACGTGGAAGCACCTTTGCTATACTGACTTGGCTGTGAGTCTTTGGAGCAAAAACATACATTGTTCACTTGGGATTACGAGGCTCGATACTTCCACTCGGTGTCAGTCTCGGTCGATGAGAATCACGCCAATCCCTGTGACAAGTTTGCTCCTCGAACTGGCTCTGATCAGTGACGGTGCTTGAGCGGAAATAAGTACAGCAGCAAGCGACATGAAACTTCAAGTTGCAGACGTGGCGCCAAGGAATCGTTCTACAAATATAGATCGCCTTTTGAGGTCAATTTTGAGGAGCGATCTCAGGTTGACTATAAACGGGCCATGGTCCACCAACGGTGCCCCGTACGTCGGACAGAGATCGCGGCATGGCGTGCTGTGGCAACAAGATTCACGGGAAGGTGCACCCATCTAGTGCCACGGATTGAGACGAGTCTCGTCTGCTGCAAGGTGTCGCTCACCGCGTACCTGCCATCACGGTCAGCACAACTTCTCCAGTGCGGCAATGTAAATTGTCTATCAGCCTGAGTATCGATAGGAACCAGTAGCCGCGTTTCAATGGTTGTTGAAAGGCTTGTTCACGGCGAAGTACGTCCCAAGATCGTGGAGTTAGAGGGGAAACAGCGCAATCGACACACAATGCATGGGGTTACCTCTTCGTCCGCAATTTTTGTCCCACCGAATGCCAAGCATTTTTTGATGATATTCCTAGCTCGCCGAGGTCTCCTGCAGCGCATTGTGGAAATAACAGCGGCGTGATGGAACGGTCGGCAATCGCAAGCAACGAGGCCATGGAGGTCTAGCTTTGCCATTCAAGTTTCTCAAGCTAACCCCGAGCAATGGCTTGGCTCGCCCTCAGAATCGCCTCATTGCCTCGAGACAAAGTAGGCGTCAGGTATGGGGGTACCTCTGACTGATCAGTGATAGCTGAATACAATACTATGTCATGATGTTCATATTGCCATGACGAGTTTCAAGTGGCCAGAGTGAGCTCGGGGAGCCTACTGACGAATCCACACCTGATTTAGTCGACGTGAGTGGCGTCCACGCACACGTCGGGCTTACTCCCACCCTGAAGGCCTGACAGCTATAACGCAACTGCCAGTGTACGTGTGTCGGCTGCACGCATCCACTTTTGGGTCACACCCTTTTTTCATCTTTCCTTTGTAGACCAACCCTTGGCACTTGCGCAGTCAGCTTAACACCACGCTGTAAACCGATCATTCTGGCAAACGCTGCACCCCCGTACATCCTGTACATGTTTTAGAGATCCCGTAACATTTTCCACGACTAAGTCTAGTCATATATGGTTGTGGCAATTGGCAAGGGCCGGGCGGGTAACGTCACAAAAGGAGGCTGTTTCCCTGGTGAGTTGTTCCCACAACTTGAACTATGGGGTGAAAAGAAACGTTGAATATACTTACGGTGCCTTCGGCAGTCATGCACTAAATACCAGTGGGGGTTGATAAGCTCAATGGTTCAGGATCAAATTGAGATCACGTACATGCCTGTTGAATGAAAAAAAAGGTACAGTCGTCTCTCTTATAACCCATACCCTCTCAGGATAAGTCCAGGGGTATGGGTTACAGGAGAGTGCTAGTAGTAGTATGGGGTTTCGACTCCCGAGGGGAGGAGACGGGTATTTTTATACATTGAACCCTAGAATATATGTCCTTCATGGGATGCGGGGATCCTCATTTGTAAAGCTTTGGGAGAGAACGGTGACCATTAGCGTTTGCAAAGAAGCCGTACCTAGTTGTCGTGGGAACCTCGCAGAACTGCTGCCAAAGGAGACTTGGGCGGATTGTATGCATGCAAGTGCGTTCAAGTCCTCGCCACCGGTGCGATATCCCTGTACCGGCTATCATCTTAAAGCAAGGTTTTCATCACTCTCAAACTTTGATCCACCAAAACGGTGTTCCCCTACAATTCGCGCGATGGAACCGCGAACCTCGCCAGATCCTCCCACTCCAACGGTGACTACCTCCATCAGCCATCTTCGCAATCCTTGGCAATATCTGATTCAGACGTTGCCTTCGAAGTCGCAGAACGCTGTCCCATCGCAGACCTCCAATGCTGAGCCGCTCACGATGCAGATTGTCGTACGCAGGGACCTCTTTGACGTAAGTCCGCCTTTCAGCTGATGTTACACATGCAAGGACTGATTTTCCATCACAGAAAGAGAAGTGGGGTGTTGGACCACTCATGGCCCAAGCAGCGCATGCAGCCACCGCGGTATGCGTATCGCATACACGATCTCTTCCCGCAGCGTTGACGCCTTTCACCGGCAGATTCTGCACGAGACGCGCGAACGACAAGAAACGATCGACTATCTGGCAGACCTCGGGAACATGCGCAAGGTGAGTCTCGAGTCTCGAGGTTTGTGTATAATTGACATAGATCCGCGTAGGTCGTGCTTCAGGTGTGTTGCGTTCATCTCCGACATTCTTTCTATGCATAGTTGACCATATAACTCGGCTTGTGTTGCAGACACCAGATGTAACTACGCTTGAAAAGCTTTCTGCTGCACTATCCCGTGCTGATCCATCGCCGATACCACATCATGTCTGGACAGAACAACCAGAAAATATTCCCACCTGCATCGCTCTTGCACCAAATAGAAAGGAAAAGTCGATACGCAAAGCGTTGGACAAATCGTCGTGCCGACTTTGGCAAAGCGATTAATCGTATTCTAACGACATGTAGTGCACGCATAAAGGTCGCGCCGAATCATACTGGTGTCTAGACGGGAGTCAGCGTTTGACGTGTGCATCTCAACGCCGTAACAGCTTCAATAATTTCTCTATGCCATCCAACCCAAACCCGTCCTCGATTGGGTAACACACAAACATCCGTTGGGCGAATGTATCAAATTTGCGCTAAGAAAACCGCTGGTCAGTACGACTCTCGGCATATACCTCACCAACTGACCCGAAAATCGTGTCGATTGAGGAGGTGAGCGCCACGCGCGACCTTTGTGTACGTCTGGCTGAGCCACTTGAACTTCCATCCTGATATATTTCTAGTTGGCCTGAGGTCACTTGCTGTGCTGATATTGAACGTGACCGTAAGATGGCCTGGCTTGTGATCCGCAACCCCTTCGGGGTGTTGCTCGTAAAGATCTCGAAGGACTGTGTGGATCAACAACTCGGATGTGCCTTTCGGTGCATCGGGGAATTGAATAGCGTTCTTGATGACGTAGGAATCCCCTGCCGGAGTAAGGATCAAGACGCCGACCACCTACAAGACCGGTAAGTTGTTGCATACTCTTGGAAATGTCCCATGTTCAGACCTTCTCTAATTGGAGTGCAACCCAATACTCCCGATTCTCGAAGTCGAGCCACGGGTCAAAGGACGTCTGGGGATACTCAGTATGGTACACGATACGGATTCAATGGTACGCACTGCAGCAAGCTGAAGACCTTTGCGAGCGTTCTTCCAAGCAGCGATTCCATCCTCGATCTCTCGCTTAAGATCATCAGACCAGTCTTGTCGCAAGATGCGTTTAACTTCCACGTTCGCTCTCTCCGCCCGCCTGAGATTCTTCTTCAAATCCTTGACCATGGATCCGTGCCCACCCTCATCATCCTCTTGCGTTATCTCAAGAATGTGCTGAGGGTCGATGACGTCCTCGCTGATACAGCTGACGGTGGACCACCCCCTATCTGCCAACAGCTCTTCGATCTCCTCAAGGACGCAACAGTATACGAGACGCAGATCATGGGACTGGACCCATGTGATAAACTGGATCAAGGTCGGCCTCAGCGCCGCCTTGTCAGCGACGAGGGGGCTCCCCCAAGCAAAGACCCAAGCGATGATATGCAAGTACCCCTGAACGGGGAGGAACGACGACTGCGGAACAGGGTCGGCCGGTCGCCAGATGCGGTACCGCGCTTTCTCGAGCCAAGCAGTGGCTGGGGCATGACCATACTGAGCTACGAGGGCGGCGAGTTCAGCACTTTCTACGTGATCGCCGTCGATAGGGTCAGGTACCTCCAGCGGGCCCTGGTCCAGATGTAAATCGGCCCATTCCTCGTCGTCAGACCGCTCGCTCGCACAACTTGAGGCGATCGGGGATGGTGTCGTACCATTGATATTAACCGATTTCTCTGACCCGTGGTTCGAGCCGTGGTTCTTCAAGGTGTTGAGGAGACGATGCATGGTCTGTTTTCTATCCTTGGTGGATAACTTTATGGGGCAGAACTGCTTTGCTGACAATTCGACACCTGGATGTTAGAATTGATGACGTCATTGATTAGTATGTTACCCCGATCGTCCTCGATCAGATCTTCTAACGGCTGAGTCGGATCGGACTTGGCGAAACAGCGATACACGTGCCATTCACGAGCCCGTTCTCTTGCAACAGTATTCCTACTCCCGAAGCCCGCGTCGATCCATCTTCCACCCAGGCCAATCGTGGTCCATCGCTTCAATTAAACCACTAATCCGAGGCTCTGGTGCCATCATCAGGTCCAGATGTACCTCGGAGAGGGTAGGCGTAGTCTGTTGCAAAAACGCTGCCGCGCGTCGCTCCACCATCCGTTCCGAAGCGACTTCCGGGACGATCTGCAGGTTCGTCAAGCGTGCCATGCACGCGATGATGGTGTCGAGTGCATGCTCCTCGCCTCGATCCCTTGTGAGCGCGTCGCTCTTGATGTACAAGTAGGTCAGCGATGCGCAGACGGCGTTCAGGGCAGCACCAAGTCCTACGTTGGTCAGTTGCGAGATGCGATTGAACGTGAGTCGTTCGAGGGTCGAGCCGGACGCGCTCACGAGGCATGTGAGCTCGTCGTCCTTGATGGGAACGTCCACAAACACGAGCTCGGTGAGGCGACAGGACGGCGATGCTAATGGGATGGTGTGGTTGCTGGGAGGAAGAACACTCAGGATAGTGAGATGCTTCAACGATGGCCATGTGGCGATGCAAGACATCAGCTGAGCCGTGCTGAAGGGACACCTGCCATTGAATGTTTCCACTTTGCTCAGTCTACGAAGGGCATCCGCGAGATCGTCCGGGGGAACGACTAGGTCCTTTTCCGGATCGAGACGCAAGGTCTGAACGTTTTGGGCAACACGTAGGATGGACAGGAAAGCGTTACCAAACTGTGAGCAACGCAAGTCACTCTGCTGCAACCGCAGCTTGGCTAGAAACATTGGCGAGGGACGCTCCGGGGGAAGATCCGGACAAGGGTCCCAGGTGGGGTGTTTCTCCAAGTAGCGTACCGAGAGGTACTTGATGCCAAGACCCAGACGAGGGCTCTCTTTACTGGGTCCGGTTTAAGTTTACCGGAAGTTGAGTTGAATCAGCGATATTAATACCGTATGTATGTACATACTCGCAGTGACACCACTGGTACTGGTGAACTGGTCGGCGGTGTGACATCCTGTGATGCGAAGCACGATGCTACTGCGAAGAGCCGCTCCCGGACTGTCCTTTGCTAGGTGAAGCCCTATTCGGTAGTCTTGGATTTACTCACTTTTACGTTTATGTTTATTTATATTTACTCTGATGGCCGTTTTAGGTATTCCTTAGACTGGACCCGGAGGGTAGAATGGCCCCTTTATGTTGTTTCAGTCCGAGTCTCTTGTACAGCCCTTCCCTTGCTCTTCACTGTCGTGCGTCTAAACAGTTGCTCTGTTGTTGGTCGTCTTGATGATTCCGTCCATCGCAGTCTCGTTTCGCCCGCTCTCGCTTCGATCAATACCAGCTGCTTGGTGCAGCGATGGTTTGCCTCATTTGACAGATTGGTTACCAGTCTACGTATCTTCCTTGTAAACAACACTCCGGGCTAGATTACTAATTATAGTGTAGGCTGTGAGTATTTGTCGACCATTTACTGACAGTCATTGACAACTACAACGAAGTTACATTTGATTTGACTCGGATGAAATAATGGTATTGTGAATCGGGATCCGTACCTGTGCCCGCGGGTAGCACCTGCAGAGAGTGCGCTGTAGGACAATGCGGTTGAGGATGAGGTGAGGCCCATGAGGGCAAGGGTGCGTCCGAGTCGTTCGTCGTCGTCGTCGTGTCATTCCTCGTTGTCGTTGTCAGTCGAGGGTGAGGGCGAGGGCGAGTGAACACGAAGGCGAACAAATACAAACATGAATGGCTTGACGTTCGTGTTCGCGTTTGTTCGTGAACAAGTTCGGGGTGAAGGAGAGGATGAAGGAGAGGGCGATAGGTGACGACACAACTTGCGTTGTGTCGTTCTCGTTGTTGAACGTTGAACGCTGAGCGGGGAGGGTGCACGAGGGCGATGGCCAGCGTGAGAGGACGACTGAGGGCCAGGACAAGGGCTGGGTGCCCGTATCGGGTTTTCCCACGGATGTGGCGTGTAGCAAATTATTCATATGCTGTGGAGAACTTCAATGATTGAGTTGAATCACAACTTGAATGAGCAATTGGCCATTACAATCCCCCTCCTCCAGCGAGCGCCCTAACAGAAAAGAGATGAGTCTAACAACTTACCGAGAAGTTTGACAATATGACCAGGCGACTGGCAAGACGAAAGAAACGGGCGAATTCGAAGTTAAATAGCGCGTGCTTGGTTTTACGTGACTGGTAGTAAATGAACGGTCTAGGCTGGACTTGCCCAATGTCCATTTGGGTGTCTCTCAAGTGTCTCCTTTGCACTAACTCAGCATCACCTTCTTGCAGTTTCCCCGAATCCGGGCTTGCCAGCGCGCATGATGCCTATTTTTGTGCAGTGTACCCTGATCCTGAAAAATCGCAGTCGACCCACGTTGATTCCCAGGTGCCACCAGGCCTCATTGCATCCCGGTTGGCTCAGCACCTTTTGTGTGACGATTAGAATCAGCTAGATCGTCCCGAGGTGCGAAGATCCAGCTGTCCACGCGACCCCTGACTATGTATATCTACCATGAGACCGAGACCATCCTCCCTCGGCTTCGTTCTGCTTCGCACTTTCTCCGTCCCCGCTCGCCCAGTTCTTCTGCAGACGAGCAATGGTGGCTACGCTGAACATCTGTGGACTCACGATTCCCCGTCCACTGCAGAAGCACCTCGCGGTGTCTCTGACGACGTTCACGATCTTCCTTACCGCCTTCCTGCTCTTCCTTTTGGTCGGGTTGTCGCTGACGATCATACCTTCGATATACATCATCGAGGTGTCTGCATTGGGTTCGACGAACCCCATCTCGAATGCGGCCACGAGCCTCTACTTTGGTGTATGGGGCGTTTGTGCGACCAAGCGAGTAGACCCTGACCATGCTGTTCCCACCCGTTGGGCACTAACCTTTTCGCAGCTCGTTCGATTCGACCATAACGCAAGGCGTATGCTACGGTCCGCAGCTCGGCTACACGATCCCGACGAGTTTCCTCAGTGACGTCGGACTCTCGACAGAGCTCGCAAACGTGGCCGAAACGGGTCTGTTGCTGCTCCTCTCGCTCCACCTTGTCGCGGCGGGGCTCTCGACCGTCATCTTTGTCTTATCCTTGTTCTTGCACTCACATGTTGTCGCCATCATTGCGCTCATCATCGCCATCGTGGCGGCGATCGTCGGGAGCGTCGTGTTCGCTGCGGACGTGGGGCTGGTCGTCGTCGTCCAGAACAATATCAATTCTTTGTTCTCGGGTGCGAATTTCGGCGTGCAGTTTGGGAATGCGGTGTGGATGATCCTGGCGGCGATGGTTTTGACGTGGGTCGCTGTGGTGGTGTTGTCTGCGAGAGCGTGCTACTGTTGTGGAGTGAGACGGTGAGTTTCTTGAGCGGGTGTCTGTGAGCGGCGTTGACGTGGTCGGTGATTTAGTCCAAAGGTGTCTCCATCTGGGACGTCGGAGAAGTCACTTTTATAGGTTTTCGTGTTGGGCGCTTTTCAGTGACGACCTTGATGAATGGTATGATATGAATGAAATGTATTTTTTCTTTCGTCCGGTAGGGGCAGTTGATCGCACACCCAACTCTGATGCGTTGGTGTTAATGTGGTGTTGGGGATCAATTATGGGGAGTACTATCCCTTGGCTATCGCTACAGTAAAATGTCCAAATACATCTGTATGACAATGCCGACTGTTGATCACACAGCGACAAGAACGCCACTGGCGAGGACGAGCCCTCCAAAGAGGGAGAGCGGGCTGACTGCCGAACCAAGCGCAGCGTTTTTATTCTGAAGAGGTTGGTCGGTCAGCACGATGCACGGTTGGGGTGGAAGGGGGACAACTGACCAGTTGCTGTGCGCTAGATGCAGCGGCGCATCCGTACTGACATCCAAGGTTGCGGTTACTCGAGACGACGGATGTGAGGGAGTCTATCGGAGCTGGTTCTGGCTCGGGGACGGGGGTGGAGGTGGCTGGACGGAGAGGTTAGAGAGATAGGGCTTTTCCGTGATTCGGGGAAACTGACCTAGTGCAGCGATGGCAAGGAGAGTGATCCAGAAGGAAAAGATGGTGCGGGTGGTGGAGGGGCCGTGCATGACGATGGAACGCTCAGTCGATGAGCTGGCTACATGGTCAGACTCGACTGTCTTATAACGGGACTTGCTTTCATCCGAAAACGGAAGGCGTTGTAGGGCGAGTTGAAACCCCTAGAAAACATCGAAAATCGTACAAGGTCGTTCGGCTATGATACAAGGGACGGTACGGAGACGGAGACATATCGTACACGCACGACAAGACGCGACTTGTTCTCTCGTCGCTACCCCGACGGACAAGTTTCTACTTGGATGCGCAAGTGCAAGCCTGGCCTTGCGCGGTGCACACGCAGTTCTCACCAGAACCACGACAGTCACACTGCGACATGTCAACTCGGGTCCGGGGCAGATGGGAAAGGGTACCTTGGTGGAGTGAGGGGCGTTCACGCATGGGCTGCAGTTACACTTTCCCTTGGGGCAAACGCATCCGGTCCCAGAGGGCCCGCAGGCGCTGCGCACGGTCAGGCTGGCGCGGCGACGAGCATGCTGTCGAGGACGCACCCGCAGCTGGTCTGGCATGTGCAGTCTCCTGTTGTGGTCATGGTTGAGATAGGAGGTCGCTTTAGTTCCCACGGTAAGCTCACGATTGATCACGATGAACTCGTATCCCTTCGAGCTGTTGGCGCAGCTCTGCCCGGTCATGTTCGTCGCTGGCCTCGGCGCCGCCGACCCCAGCGCCGCACGCCCAGCCACCCCTCAGTCGCCCCCGCCCCCGCCCCCAAAGACCCAGGATCCGTTTGCCCTCCTCGTCTCCCGTCTCCGCGATGCCCTCCAGTCCCAGCCCCGCCCCTCCATATGGGCCCCACACCGGACCAAGTCCTTCCACATGGTCCTCGTCGACAGAAACGTCCGCTTCCCGCCCCGCAGGCTCGTCCCCCCCGACGACCCCGCCTACTCGTCTGCCCATTCGCCTCTCTCCCCACTCACTCCTTCCTCCCCGCTCTATCCCGACGGCTTGATAGCACCGATATGGATCCGCAAACATACCGCCTTTCTCCCCAGCGTCTTTGTCCTCTTCTTGCGCATGTTCGAGGCGCCTAACACTACACTGCGTTCCCCGCTCGATCCGCCCGACGCCGACCATGAACGCGAACGCGTCGAAGAGGAACGGAAGAGGGATACAGAACTGAGCGCAGAGATTGCGCAGCGAAAAAAGTCCGCGAGCGAACGAAACATCAAGCTGACGGTCGTGTTGTTGGCCAGCAGACGGATGCTCGGTATGTCTCCGATCCACGTTTCCTCGCCGCGTCAGCGTTTGACGTCCGTCAGACGATCCATCGCTCGACGGTCGGCTGTCTTATATCCGAAGGCAAAGTGGATTGGATTCCAAGGCGGCGCTGTTTGTCTTGAGTCCCGTCAGTCCAGCGGAACTGGACGAGTTTGTTCGGAGGTCGGTTGGCACCCTGTCTCTTTTCGTCTCCTGGGCTGACTCGCTCAGCTTGCAAGACGCGTTGTACGAGCCCGCCGTGGAGTACTATACTTCTCACTCGAAGCGGGTCCGTCGAAAGCGCAACCGACACTCACAAACGTCGTCCTATAACCCACCGCCCTTGATTCCCGTCGGCGCTGCCACCCCACGCCCGCTTCGCCCAGAAGGCTGGACAGTCCGATACGAATACAAGATGGCATGCTTTGCGGAATTCAGAGGCGAAGACGAAGTCGCGCTCAAGTGTGCCACACGCCTTCACACTTTAACATTTCTCTGACATCATCTAGACATTACCAGGATGCGTATACGACGCTCATGATCATGTTTGGATCCACTGCCATCCTGCCCCCTCGAACCAAGCGATGGGCAGAAGCCAAGGTGCTTGCGGACACCATCAACTTCAAGGTGAGATACACACTCGGGAACAAACGTTGCAAAACCTTTATGCGCGTTCTCAGATCACGAAGCTCTATCTCTACAACAACGAGCACGCGCTCGCGCTGTCGCATCACAACCTCCACATGCGTCGTTTCGCCGACTTTTCGCGTGGCTGGGGCATCGGCGAGGAGACATTCGAGTATTGGAGCTGGATGGCACGACAGTAAGTCTCGTCGCATCGCATCCTACGGGTGTCAGCCTCACGGATTCCCAGACACCGCGTGCTCGCAGAACTTCTCGAGCAAGGCTCCCGTTCTACACTGACGTTGCCGACGCACGCCCCGCTCACGCGGGGGTCGGGGGGTGGACCACCTGACAATGACACTGTCCGGACGTTCGGATTGAATCCCAGCCATGCTTTGCAACATCCGGGTCATTACTACTACATGGCGGCGCGCTGTACCGAAGCCAGACGCGAGCGGTTTTTGGCGAGCGAGAGCGCATCGCAGGGGGCGAATGCGGCGCCTGGATTTGCCAACGAAAAAAAGGTGGATCACTTGACGATCGTGTTGGAGGTATCCGTCGTTTTTTTTTTCCGAACCGAGTGCGCGTTTGGTTGACGTTGCGTCTGCGCTTGGTGGCAGCTCTACACGAAATCGTACGAGCTGTTCAAAAAGTATAGTTCGACAACAAGTCAGGGGAGATTGACGTTGTGGATTGCGTGTCGCATCGCGAATACATATCATCAGTCGGGAAAATTCGAGTTGGCGATTCGGTGCGCATGCCTGTATTTTTTTATTTCCTGGAGTTACATGGGTCAAATCAATGGGTCATAGGTTCTTTGAACGGATCGCCAAGACGTACCGGCGAGAAAAGTGGAATGCGATGCTCCGTCCACTGTTTCCCACTTGGTATGCCTGTGCAAAGAAGCTGGGCGACGTGGAGTTGACGGTGAAGCTGTTGGTAGAGATGATCGGATATGGTGCGTGGATGAGTGATTTCATTGTCGATTGCTGATCCTCATATAGGCGACATTGACGAGCCGGGGACGTTGCAAGACGATCTGTTGACACTTCTCGAGGTGTGATGCGTTTCACGTGTCAGCGAAAATGCCACTGAACCCCGATTGGTAGAGCTCTGTTCCGTTTTCTACGGACGTCTTGATCGTCGACCTCAAAGAATCTGAGCCGATCTGTACGTGCTAGGACAGTCATCTCTGTGGACGGTGTTGACGCCTCGTGCAGTGAACACCTCGGTGGTCTTCTGGAAACCTGACGTCCGAGTGGGCGAAGAGGCCGCCTTCCAAATCTCGCTGGGCGCGGCGCCGGACGCCGCGATCTCTGCACTACCGATACACTCAATTTCGATTTCGTTCTCGGAAGGGTATGCGCCGATCATCATCCGCCACGATGCGTCTACCTCTACACATTCGGAAGGGGTGCGGCTCGTGCCGCTGGGTCAGATACGGGGAGAGAAGCCCGCAGAGGTGGGGGTGCATTTGAGGTGGCGACCCGGGGATCAGATCATCCTGACGGGCACGCTTGCCTCGGACGTGCCTGGTGTATTTAGCGTACGCGCTTTCCTATCCTTTTTTTTATTCAGTCACGATGACAGCTCAATGGCGTAGGTCTCGACCATTGTGATGACGCTGAAAGAAGGGAGTTGGACGATCGAGATACCGCACGAGCCATGTGCGTCGCGCGAATCGAGTCTCGCCGTTCCTCGGTGGTTGAGTTCGGTGCGACCCGTGTCCTTTATTCCCGTGACGAGGGACGACTCTGCGAGCGTCATGTGAGTGCGCTGGTCCCTCTTGGTTCTGGTTCATGTGTATGACGCGTTTTCGTTAGCGTTCGACATCGCCCGCACCAACTCTCGATTTCGTTTTCGCACCACGAGCCAGCGTTGTTGGACGAGGCGTACCCGATCGTGGTCGAGATTACCAACACGGACGATCGGGCGCTGGACGTGGTCTTTGACGTGTTGTTGCAGCCGACCGAGGTAGACGAAACAGGTGGGTTTCCATTTCTCGTGGATCTCACTCTAGCCGTGCGCCGATCGCTCAACGCCGACAGTGCAATCCATCACCTTTGACGACCAGAAATCGTCTGGACTGATCAAGGGTGTTCAGTTTGGGACTGTCAAGCCGGGTGTATCGGTCGTCAAGACGCTGGTGTTGATGAGCAGCGGGGCAGCGGGGGATCGGACGATCGATGTGTCTGTTCAGTCGAGTACGACGGGCCGATCGCCATCGCCATCGGAGACGCTGGATGGCCCGCAGAAGCACGACACGGCGGAAATTCTACGGACGTTGTTGATCCCGACCTCGAGCGCGTTCGTGGTGCGCCAAGACGTGGCCTACCAGCGATCTCTCGAACCCCCGCCGGGACTGGCGGATCTCTCCGTGTTGGAAGGCGCGGGTTTGGAGGGGTGTGTAGGTGGGGAGGCGGTGGTGACGACGGTGGTAGAGTGTGCGGCGCCGTGTGGGGTGGAGGTGGAGAACGTGGCGTTGCGTCGGGTGGTGGGTGCCTCTCTCGGTGCGACGTTTTTGGGGGTAGTGACTGAGTGAATGAATACAGGAGGGTCGGTACGCGAGGGTGGTTGAGACGACGCTGGAAGCGGGCGTGGAGGGTGTGTTTCCCGACGGTCAGCGACCCGCGATGACTCGACGTTCTTTATCTTTGACGATGTTTAACTGCAGAATATCTCGCCGGGGACCGGTTTTCAGACGTTTGTCGTATTGCGCTGAGCCGGGTCGAGGACGAGGTGCTGCTCGGACCGGGAGAATACGTGTTGACGTGGAAAAGGCATGGGTTACATTCGGTCCATGACACGTGTCTAACGACGGTACGGATCTAGGATGTCATCGTCCGGACAGTACGGCCCCCTCTCGTCGACACGGATCCCGCTCCCGCTCCTCCGCCCGCCACGCGAAAGCCTGATCGCGCTGCTCAGCGTCCCGACCACCGCGAGACTACACACGCCGACGCCGATGCATTTGACGATCCGAAACCGCCATGCGAGTCGGTCGGCGGTGGTCAGCGTGTCGCTAGAACCACAGGCGTCGGACGGGTTCGTGGTGGCGGGGTTGAGGAACGGGCGGGTACCGTTGGTGTTACCGGGTGGGGAGGAGAGGGTGACGTGGAACGTGATCCCGATCGAGTGTGGGTATGTCAAGGTGCCGGGCGTGCGGGTGGTGGACCACCGGGGGGGGGAGGAGGGAGGGGAGGGGGAGGTG